>JAJHUR010077486.1:0-23550 GCA_027495735.1 Lutjanus campechanus | reverse complement strand
ATTATTTCATCTTCTCTCATAGTTTAGACATTTAGAAGATGGTCTTATCTTATAGCATCTAATTATTACACAACCTAAGTAACATACTATCAAAATAAATAAAACAATATCTAAATTATGGCGTCTTTCCTGTATCACCTCTAGCAGGTAGAAAAGACTTGACTCTCTCAACTCAGAGTCTGAAATAACATCACAGTATGAATATCAAACTAAATAAAACACATAAATGCTCATGTCTTACCTCTTTACACCTCTGATAGGTGGGAATGTAGAATGAGACCGGGCCTTGAAGTCCTCGCTCCGTCTGAAGTTATCAGTCTCCCCCTGGCACGTTTCGGTGCTGACTACTAAAACTTAAAGTAATCTTTTCAGCTGACATTGATGTTATTTTGCTAATAACATTAGCATAGCCAGCTAACGTTAGCAAACTTCTAAGTTTAGGTTAGTATTGCTGCTGAACGTTATGTTACCTAATTGAAAACTGTATCGAAATATTCAGGTTATGTTGGTGTTATTAGTGAACTTGAATGAGGCATGCTGTCGTCAGAATAATTTCAGACATCACTTCCTTCTCCAAGATTGGGACCAGAAAGGGTCTGTCAGCAAGAGGTGGACCCAGACCCTTCTGCATAAACTCTATTCTTCTGTTTCTGATGGATCTTCTTCACTTGTTTTTGGACCCAGGACTGCTGTAACTTTTCACAAGATGTGTAAAAGCTTTCTACCGTATAACAGTAATAACATGGATTGCAAAAACGTCTTGTCAATAGCAAGGTTAGTGTTAACTGCTTTTATTCCGTCTCTTTATACAGTTAATTTGTAGAATTGCTTTCAAAATTTATTTAAAAATAAGGCGAAGACAGATCGTTCACAACAGAAATATGTTAAAAATACCCACCAAGATCAATCATATCCTGGTCTGAAAGATTTCTGGGAACTACTTGAGACTGATTATTTGATCAAGGATTGCTGCCAATACTCAGGCTTTACAAGAGCTCAACTAGATCCAGTCACGGTCAGCACTACATCGTATCCACAGGCTTCCCCTCCATAGTCACCCCTCTCAGTCTTGCGCGCGATGGCATCAAAATCTGACATCTTTTCTCCATCGTGTCACACATATCACTGCGGTCCATGGGTATGATGGTGGGCTGTGGTACAAGCGTGTCAGAAAGATTCACAGTGGAGGGAGACGGCATAGATGAAAGTGACACCTCTTCCTGCTGTGTGTCACCCGTTCCTAAAAGAGAATTTGGATGTGGAGGCTATAGAGACATGTTTGTGAGGGAAAAGAAGGGCTCCAGGGCCTGTTTATAATGAGTCAGATGAGAAAAGCTGCCTATTCCTGGCTTTCTATTTAGTATGCCTGTGCGGAGGAGTGTATGTGTGCGTATGCATCTGGGTACCCATTCTGGCATCTGTGTAGGATGGCTTGAGTGAGTGACAGTTCACCTCTGTAAGCGTGTGTGAGTGTGGGAACGTGCCCGGGGCTCTTGGGGTCTGCGAGCGTGAAAAGCAGCGGGTGAATGAGCCCTTGTGCACGGGGATGAATGGAGCTCCGGATGAGGGCGATACTCATCAGCTGGCTCTCATGACTAGCCGCTTCCTCCACAAGCAACCCCTCCCACCACACATACACACACACACACACACACACACACACACGTACACAAGCTCGCACACACTCGCTGGCACCTGCCTAAAGAGCAGGAGAAAAGGGGGCGGGAGGTCGGGGAGTTGGGTAGACTAGGGCAAAGGTGAAAGACAAAACAAAGAGGAGATATAAATATGATAGATAAAAACATTGAATGTTGACGGCGACGTGATTCATTTTATTTCCCGCCTGTGGAGTCATCAGGGTAGTAATAAGGATGGCAACACTGTCGGCATAATGTGAGACAGAATACTGGAGCTAATTTGCATTTCTCTTTCTTCTTTCTTACTTTCATATACACAAACCGAGTCATAAAGTGGTAACACTGGTAGTACTATTATTACGGATCACGGCTCTTTTTCTATAGGTGCCTTTGTTTTCATGTTTCCAGCGGAGGCACTTGCTGGACTGACTCATTTTACATATTTCCAGTGGTTAAAAATAACTGGTAGGGATGCAGTGTGTACATGCAGAATATTAGTCACTGTTCCCCTCAGTTAGATATCACATTACCATAATCTGCTATTGACTTGGTTTAAAATAAGGACGTCACTGAATCACTAGCTTCATGTCAAATCCCCTGCAGGCTCACGCCTATATTATCTACTTTTCTCTTTGATATCCTACATGTTTGTGGTGAGATTTAGGCTAAGCTTTGGCTATTTTTGGTCGGAAATCTGTCTGCAGAATATGGCACCTAGCAACAAAATCTTAACACTTCAGGCTGTGGAATTTTGAATTAGATGTACATTCAGCTTTGCAGGGGCACTAACTCGCGTTTGATTTTGTGTCCAATTCAGTCATTCTGATAATAAACCTTTCATTAAGACTAATTAGCGCTTATGGAAAAGACGATTTGTGTTGTCACTGCGATACAGGCGGCTGTATTTCCCCGGGTCTCTGAAGGTCGGTTAAAGAGGACTGGAAGAGGATCTATGAGGCAGCCATGATCAATGAACTGAGTACAGAGGCCTGCCCAGCCGATCAATACGGCACAGAGGAGAGGAGGGGGGGTTGCTTCCCTTCGGGAAGGCCTAGAGGATAGATATGAATTACCGTTGGGTGATGGGATGTATGTAGGTCTGTGTCACAGAGAGAGCATACAGGTAGAGGTCAAGTCCAGGGGTGGTCAAACATCAGTGGTAAATCAAGTCCTGCAGTGTTGGAAATAGACCATAATATCAGTGATACGCACTTTCAATAATGAGTATAAACATTATAGTTATAACCAGGGCAGGCCATGGCCATTGTGCCTCCTCAGTTTGGCTTTATGCCCCTCAAAAAATAAATATGCCTTACCCCACCCGCACTGCCAGAGCTGATTTCTCCATTGTCTCCTCTGCCTCTTTCCAGTACGGCTTTCAGACGCCAGTGTCTTTTCTTAAGATTCTGATTTAGCAACATCAAGTGAAATGTTAGATTTTTACTGGATTTACTGGATAACCAACGGGCTATTTAACCGCAGTCGTGAAAATGCTCATGTGGATGATCATTTACACTGCAGACTGGAGACTCTAGATCTGTGTTTGCTGTCTCTTGCTACGGAAGCTCTTTACCGTCTATGTGATTAAAGAAAAACGATCCTTTAAGTCATTATAATGAGAAACTGGAAATAATGACTTAGTATCTAAGTTTTTGAATGTTTCTCATTATTTCAAGATACTAACACATTATTTTTTTAGTGACACCAAATGCCAAATCACCTTGCCCCTAAAATAATGAAATTCCAGGCCTGGTTCCATTTTTATATGTTTGGTGTTAGATGTTTTTAAGTTTTCTGATTTCAGCTCCTCAAATGTGAATATTTTCTGTTTTCTTTAGTCCTTTAATGACAGTAACCTGAATATCTTTGGGTTTTTGACAGAAGACATTTGAGGACATCAACATGGGCTTTGGGAAACAGTGATCGACATTTTTCTCTATTTTATGACATTTTATGGACCAAACGACAAATTGATTACTTGAAAAATTAAAGATCGACAGATTAATAATTAAAATAATCATTAGTTGCAGCCCTAAACAGGATGACATGTCAAAGGTCTCATAGAAGTCTATAAGTGGATCGCCCTTGGAGATGAACCATCCCATTTTCGAGGGGGTCCAACGATAACCGGGACATAAAGAGCAAAGCAATGCTGCAGTTTTTAGTCTGATAGTATCATGTTACATACAACTATAGACACTGGTAGGATCATTCACTCCTCAAAAAGACACATCGCGGCATTAAGCTGAGCGTCTGCAATGGAAATAAATGTGTGAATGTTTTGATTTCTTTTCATGCACCATGTCGGGTCAGTGTTTAAGAAATGAAACTTCAATGGAAGTGACTAAGAGGCAGAGCGGATACTCACAGACTGGTTTAAGAGTGAGTCAACATAAAAGGAAAATTCTGGGTTATTACAGCTTATTTTTTGTAATTTTGTCTGTCGTTCCTATCAGTTTTGGTAACATTGGACTCTCCAAGTTAAGTGCCGGGGTCTGAGAACACTGTGTTATCACCACAACATCAGGCAGAGCAAAAAAAAAAACAGTCATGGACAGGCTTTAAACAAACAAAATTGAAAGAGAAAATGAAGAAAAATGGCAAAAATTATTGCCTGAACTGACTTTCTGACTCAACGCTGACTGACTGTACGTTCAGTTGTGTCGGTGGCGTCAAATCAAAGCAGTGTCTTCTTGTGAACCATCGTCTCTGCTTCCGTTGGTGAGCTATGACCAGGTCAACCATTTTCATTTTTTATTATTTTTGCAGGCCCAAAGTGGTTGAATTATAGAGTGATTCAAAGCAAAGATTGAAGTATTAGAGTTCAAGGTTTTTTAGGTTGCAGGATAAATGTTCTCTTCCCTATCCTGTTAATTTTCCTTTGACCCCTCAGATTTATCTACCAACTCCTTGGGCTGTTTTTTAAAGTCTCCTTTGGACTTTATTGTAACAGTGTGGCTCTGTTTCCAGATCTTGCTCATGGCTTCAGTGAGTTGAGAATGATACAAAAAGATGAAAAGATAGAGACGTGCCGATACTGATCTTTCTTCTTTTCCTGATACTGATTCCAACACCTGAATTTTGCGTGTCAGCCGATATGAGTGCTGTTGTGGTACCAGTGTGTTAAAGAAGAAAAAAAAATCAGCCAAAAACCAAAAACAGCTCAATCCACTCCATAGAAAATTCTGTTTTATTTTCTCCTCAACCCCAAAACTAATTCAGTCCAATACAGTTTGCAATAAACTCAAAAAGTCCTGAAGAAACTTCAACTGGGAAATACACAATCCACCAGATTATTCCTCCTTTAGATACCCTAAAGACCTTCTGCTCACCGTAAGCTGGCTACAGTAACACAATCTGATGCTGGCGTGTCTCTCCACTGACCATAAAATTTGGTATGGAGGACACTGCTGTGAAGTAGCAGGGTCCTGTTTTGGAGCAAATACATTACATGGTATCAGCTTGGTGCCTAGACTTGTGTACTCGCCGATACTCGATCCCGTATTTTAGGCAGCATCTGAGACCTTTTCTGATACCGGAACTATCCTTTAACATGCATGAAAAAACAGTCGCTGTCACGGCATGTTTTCTCACGCTTCCGTCTGCTGCTACATTTACCTGCCTCGAATCGTCCTCGTCAGATTAGTTTCTCGCTCCGACTGCTGAACAGAAATGTGTGCAAACATGTGAGACTGTTTTGTGAAGTTCTGTGGTCACACTCGCGCTCGCACACAATACCTAACAAGAGGCAGAGCTTGAGCAGATGCATGTAATGTATTATTCAATGCAACACATCCAAAGCTATCACTCTGTGGAGTTATAAGCATAAATATGTAATTACAACCTCGTAGGGGAACAGAAAAAAGACAATTCAACTGACTCTGATAAGCACTGTAATGTTTAAAAACACTCAGCTCTCTATAGGATCTGCCTGGAGAAACGAAGAAAGAAATATCCATCTCCGGGAGACCTTTATTTCTGCATTTCTTATATACACCCCCTTTGCTCCACTTTTCCCCACCTCCGGAGGCAAACAACACCACAGAAACAAGAGTCTCAGCTCTCGGATGTATGTGTTAAGAGGACAGGGGTTGAGGGTGGAAGTAAAGGTACAATTCCAGACCCCGTGGCTGGTGTCAGCGAGGCTCTGGGGTGGTGTATTTTATTGTGTAGCCACTGTGTCAGTCATTGAGGTACAGCTGCGGCGATGGACTTCCACAGTGCATGCATGTTTGGAGGGATTACCGGGTGTTCAATGTGTTATTGAAAAAGGCGGACGAATGGCAGATCAGCTCTCCCTCCTGACTCTTTGGGACATGACAGTTATTTGTCGAGGAGAAAACAAAGAGAATGGGGGAGAAAAAAAAGAAGAAAAGAAACTTACGGTTGTTCTCTTGGGCTAGAGTCTGGCAGGTGCTAGTTTGATGAATGAGAAGGCTTGGATTTTTTTTTTTTTTTGCTCCGGAGCACCAGGGATAGAGAATGGCCCATAGCAATCAATGTAGATCAGCCAAAACTGCTCCCCAAGCAGCAGAGTGATAGAGTGTGGAGCAGAAGGGGGATAGAGATTGTTTCTGTGTGCCCGTGCTGCTTTGCAAAAAAGAAAAGGAAGAGGGGATGTGAACGTGGGGCAGGGGTGAAGGAAGAGAGAAATGGTTAGGAAAGAGAAAATAAGCAACCTGTCATTTAATCTCCTCACCCTCTGTTTGACCATTTTCTGAGAACCATTCGCTGCATAAATCTAACCCCGACGGCCATGCGGTGCCTTGAGGGTTTTTGCGACTTCTGTTGTGTTGACAAGAACCCAGTCTTTATCACACATACGCTTCTTGTTCGCCACATAAACACACACACATTACCGACGGCGGTGTCCACTCTGCTTCTGTTTGTTCTTCCTCATTGTCTTTCTAAGCCAGCTCCGAATCCTTCTCTGTATTCATGCAAGCTCACCAAGTATTTAAAACAAATCTGTCGTCTCTGGAGGTGATGGCAGCTGGGACGTGGAGGTCTGAGCTGAGACGTGTGGGGCTGGCAATTAGAAAACAATGTGTTCGGGGATGAGGACCAGGATTTGTGCTGTGGGGTGGAGGGACGAACGCCGAAATGACGGCAGCTGTCATGGTTTTTCAGCAAAGACAGAAGCGAAGTCCCTCTTTTGTCATGCAGCACATCTCAGGAGCTTCTGTGTACTTTAATGAGGAACAAAGCCTACAAGCATATTAAACAGTGTAACACGGTGTAACTGCTCTTACGATGACAGCACAAGACTGCTGTTGTCATGTGCAGAGCTGCGCAGATGCTCGCAGCGACGAATGACTTCCTCGCCGTGACACCACACCTGCAACAGTTGCTGAAGGTTGGAGAAGCAAACAAGAAAACCGCACACAAACGTAAAGCCGCTATGGATTGACAAGGAGACAAGGGATTTTAATAAGACAATATAAATGAGTCTACGAGCAGAGATTTTGCCATAAGATTTATGCTGTGGTATCGCCTCATGTCTGTGGCTGTGTTAGACTTTCGTGGCTGATGTTACACATCAGTGAGCAGGACTACTGCCAGGCGATATTGGATTTATAGACTATATAATAGACTGTTTGCTAAGCCCTCCCCCCTTAGTTACTGTTGCTATGCCTTTCAAGCATCCTGTTCTTGCACGGGACATATGCAGCAGTGATGCACAAATGGGCTCTGAATTCATCCGAATCTGCATGCACTCATAAATCATCCACCCGCCACCCACCTGAACGTATTAATTTCTCAGATGAAGAGACCCAATCCCGTGCCTCTACCAGTCCTGGTAGGCTATATTACCTTTTAAATTACGTGGAGCAACGCACATTTTTCTGATTTCTTAATGTGTTTTGCATTGATGTGTAAGTGTTTTCTTTAGCAGAGTACTTAAATGATTAGAGGCTGCTTTCAGTTCCAATTTTATGTACGCAGTAATGTCACTGCTGCAAATATCATCAAGCCTCAGACATTTGAGCAGCCAAACTGAAAGCTGTAGGGTTAAACAGGACAGAGGAAACAGAATTAAATAATTAATGAATTTGTGCTGCTGTGCCTCGTGTGTAAATGTGCATGCAGCCTCTCTTTCTCTCTGGGGTGACGCACACTATTTCCTACACACGACCCATCCGTTATTAATCACAATATTAATCTTAATGACCCGACCCACCTGACCAGTTGATTAACTGTATGTCCACAGTTACAACTGCAGTTCGCCCATCAGTAATGTGCAGTTTAAAATGATAACGGTGGCAGATTTACTACTTTAAATTAAAATTTTTGAAGGAGCGTGACCTTGACTTCAGACAAAGGTGGACAGGCTTTTCAGTTTTACGAGTGACCGTTGATTTTACCAACCACAGTGATGCTCAAGCAAGCATTTTTGGCCCTGATGCTGACGGGGTTTTTTTAATAGCTGATAAACATACTGTTTAATTCATTCTGTACACTTTTGCCTTTGCCTTTGTGTTTTTGGTTTTGGAACAGCTAAAAAATGACCTTTCTAATTGCTCTTACTACAAGCCCTATGCACACCACTTCACTTTATTCATTTCAATTTCAACTGTAAACAGTTTCTCACATGATTTTACAAAGACTTTAACATATGACAGTATATTATATTGATGTGAATTAATATGCACAGTGACAGACCCTTTTGGTGTGTAGTGCTGTTTTGCTGCAGATTTGGTCTTAAGCTGCTGTTAGTTGTAGTGCTGAAGTGGTAAGTCGATGGATTGATTAATGACCAAAAATTCATATCCGATAATAATCATGTATTTATTCAATTCAATAATCAAGCTAAAGTGCCAAATTTTAGCTTCTCCAATGAAGAATTTAGTGCTTTTATTTAAAAATGTCACCTCGGGGAATTGCCTGGAGGATTATGTTGGTCATATTTCAGCATTCTATTGCATTGGATGGATTTTCAGATGAACTGTTTAATCACAAAAATAATCAACAGATTATCGGCAAGAACAGTAATCGCTCCTTGCACCCCTAGTTAGCTGAAATTAAGTGCAGGGTTTCTGGCTGTACTCAGAGATTCTGCTCAGGCCTGTTATGAACACTTCCTTTCCATTTCATTTCCCAGCGGCTCGGCTGGAATTTGTCGAAGACAATTGTTAATTTATACAACAGTTCCTAATGAATTAGCATGCAGGTTGTGTGAGCTTCTTCTTTCTCCACATATCCACCTTCATCACTTCTTCTGTCAGAGAAATGAAAGTGTGTGAGCGAGACCGTCCCTCTGCACCTGTCGACACTGATACGCAGATGGGGAGATAATTGCGAAGGGATGATTGTTAAGGAGATAATTGGAGTTTCCATACCCCCTGACAGGAGCTGGTCTGGGCTGGGTTTCTGACCCGCTGCCCAGGTAAGCATTTGTTCAGCAGGCGGCGGGGCTCCGCTGCAAACCAGATTGGAAACGTGGTGAGAAACAGCACGGAGGAGAGACAATGGCCTAGCATGAGAGGGTTAGAGAGTGAGACACAGGAAGGGGGAGATATGTTGCGAGCTGAGGGGAGTGCTCTCACACCCTCGATTACCCATTTAATGAGGCGGTGCGGTGCCATTGTTTTATTACTTTGAGAAAATAGGAGAAATCTAGATTCCGCCGTGTGGTCCCCGTGTTTCCCACTGCTAGGCTGGCATCTGTTCTCTTTGTTCGCAGCGGTCTCCCTATCATCTCCTCTCGCAGACACTAATGCTTCTGTTTCTTCTCCTCTCCAGCAACCAGCATCGCCTTCTGTCCGCCCTCACCTACATTTTCAGGACACGCTTGCTTTTTGGCTCATCCTTATTAACCTTCCATTACCCCTGTTTCAACTAATGCAATCTCTCATGAGTATCCAGCGCTCCCCGACATTAATCTAAGATCGGTTTGGCTGGTCAGCTGCTCTGATCACTGCTTATCCCAGGGGTAGAAGCTCAGGAGGATGTTGTCTTCCTGTCTGCCTTCTTTCTCTATTTTCTTCTTTTTTTTCATGCCTCTGCGCTGGCGACAGCCATGCCTGGAGGCACTGTGTTTTTGGGTTGTCCGGACTATCTGTCCCGCTCTTGTGAACGCAATGTCTCAGGAACGCCTTGATGGAATTTCTTCGAATTTGGCACAAACTTCCACTTGAACTCAAAGATGAAATTTTACGATTTTGGTGGTTGAAGGTCAAGGTCACTGTGACCTCATGTCCATCCCATTCATGTAAAAAAAACAAAAAAAAAAACACTGTCTCTGGAACACCAGGACAGAATTTCTTAAATTTTGGCACAAATGTCCAACTGGACTGATGAACTGATGAACTGATTAGAATTTGGAGGTCAAAGATGAAGGCAATTGTGACCTAACAAAATACTTTTTTTTGCCGTAACTCAAGAATTCATACAGTAATAATGACAAATGTCACACAGATGTCTTACGATAAAATAATGAGGTGACAGCATCTTATATCCAAAAGATCAGCTTCCCTTTGACATCACAATCAGTTCTTTGTACTCCTAAAATAGCCTCTAAGTGAGGACAACCTGTTTCTCACTGGAAATTATTCACTGCAATCAAACATGTCAATATAGTGATAACTTCAGTTTTGCCCAAAAATACACTTACCTTTTATTTAAATTCAAAATCTTCACTACATATATTATATGCGTCTGGACAGACGTGTATGTAAACTGCAACTTGACTGGTTTGCAGAGGCATTCAACCGCAAGGTGGTAATGTTAGTTTCTGCCTTCAGTACCTCAGCTCCTCATCTTTCCTTTTCTCCCTTTTCTCTATTATTGTCGCTCTTTCTTTACCACACACACACACACTGGTAACAGCAGCGACATAAACACAATTTTATTGATCTTGCTCAGGTAGTAAATCTCCCTTAAGCTTGAGGAGGTAAAGCTCTTTATACCAGGGAACAGCGAGCGCACCTCTCTGGTGTGCAGCACTCCATGGGGCAAATGGGCTCTCTAGAGAGGCAGAAAGGCAGCGAGGCAAAGCCCACCTCCACCTACAAACCTCTTAAAACCTGTTTTGCGTTTCTTGACTCAGTATTACAGAATATGCTCGGATGAAATAATGTCTCTGCGGTACATTGACACATTATCACTGAATGAATCATCACCTCCTGAATAGATTTCAAGTCATTTGCAGGAGATTCCAGAGAAAACCCTTCCTGCTCAGTCATGTCTGGAGACACTCATGCAGATCCGTGTTGGTGCTGCGTTTTGGTCCCCTGGGTCCCTGTCCTCTGAATGGTAGGGGATTGATTGCACTGTGTGAGTCATGCTGTGTTGGAGGGCTCACGGAGTAGGCCACCCCCCGCCCCGTCACCTGAGGGATTCTTCACAAGCACAAGCTGTGTGAGACTCTCTCTTGTCAGCAGCAGCGAGACATTTTCTCTTATTGAGATGAGGTGTTGAGGTGGGTGCAAGGAACGTGTGTGCACCCATTGCAGGTTCTGAGTGCATGTATATGAATCAGATATCGACTTTCCTTTTTGCACTGCCTCTCATTAACATAGCTGATTAGCTCTCCAGAAGATGGATGGGACCAGAGGGACCACAACATGCTCTCTGTTTTTATTACACACATCATCTGACAGTTATTAGCCATGGGTGGCTGAGTGGAGGATGATTGTGTGCGTCTTTCAGTGTCTGGTGTCAGATGTGTTTATCTCCCTTCAAAGGGCTCTGTGGTTGATTGAGTGACCCTTCACCCTTGTGGAGGTGGTGTATATTACTGCCTGATGTGACAGCAACCTTCCTGCTCCTGTCATCCCTCTCATCTTTCAAAAGGATACCTTAAACTAAATATGGAACACATACTATAGGAAACCTTGTGAGAATGAGCCAGCTAGGAAACGGCATTGTATGCCAGTCTGTTGTCATAGCTGCACTCAGTTTTTTTTTTCATACAGCGGTATATATTTATTTATTTCGTGGGAACATTTTATGCCTTTATTAGAAAGCTGACAGTAGAGAGCTGACAGGAAATGAGGGGAGAGAGAGATGAGGAATGACTTGCAACAAAGGTCCTCAACCAGACACAATCCAGGGACATTCCAGCTCACGGTCGGTGCCCGCTAAGCTCACACTTGCACTAGTTAATTTAAACACCTATACGATTAGTTTGGCTGCGCATGGCTCAACAGTAATGGTTGCCGTTGGCAACCATTTTGAGAAATTCAAAACCAATTCCTGGCCTTTGGTTACCGTCATCGGCAACCACTTTTTCACATATAAGACACAGAAAACAGCAAAGCGTGCACCTCAGAATGAATACATTTTTGATATTTGTTGCATCAGTGATATTTAAATATGTAGCAGTCAGAACAGGAACCAAACAATCCTGCACAGGCATTTGGTTTTAGAGACCATGGCGAGTAAATGAAGTTCTTTAACTGTGAAAAGTTCGACTAACCAATCATCACAAACAACATTTTGGGCAAATCGATTCTACTGCAGGGTTTCTGCGGGTCCTTGAAAGGTCTAAAATCCAATAATCTGCATTTTAGGCCTGTGTGATTAAGTAATTAAATAAGTAATATGTCTTCAAAATGGATTATATTATGAAGTCAAAGTTTCTTATATATAGTTGCATTAATGTCACTCTCCCTTTTAAATGTTTTTTGGGGAAAAAAATGTCTTGAATATGCTACAACTACAAAATGAAACTAACATTTAACATCAAGTTCAATTATTCAACAGAGCCAGGCTACTGAAATAAATATATATAACTGCACAGTACCTTAATTACTCAACATATAAGGTGATTAAAATGGCAACCTTATTTTCAGTTTCAGCAACAAAAAGCTGATTCCTGGACACAGCACAGGGATGGTGTTAGAACAATGAAAAAAAAAAAAAAAAGCAAAACTGAGCTGAAAGAAAAGAATAAAGTTAATTAATCTTTTGGTTGATCAGTTGAAAATGAATGAGCAACATTTCTGAGACTCAACTAACTAATCATTTGAAGGCTAAACAACAAAATGTGATGCACTCTCCAGTTCAAGCTTCTCAAAAGTGAGGATTTGCTGTTTTTCTTTCATATCATGATGATTGTATCTCTGGGTGAAAAACAAAAACAAAACCTCTCACATAAAGGCTTTCAATGATGTTGCCTTGGGTTGTTGGAGATTGTCACAGTTTCTGACATTTTATTGACTGAATTATTAATTAAATATGGTGGCGTGTTCACACCACACTGCAACATATTGACTTGCTTGCAGTATCCTAATATACAGAATGACAATACATTGAATTGTGTAGCCTGCATTGTGATACGTATCACATCGAGTCTTGCAAATACACAGCTCTACTACTGAAAATAGTAGTTTGTTGCAGCACTGTCCTTGGTTTTCCTTGCTGTGTCCCATTTTGCTTCCAGTTTGGACTGAAAAAAAAAGAACAGATTTGACCTCCTGAGGCATCAGTCTGAGATCTGTTGTAAAGGTGACATTGGACGGACAACATAAACCCGGGTGTAGAAGTGGGATTGAGACTCACTGTATGAAGGTGGTGTGCGACTCTGGGAATCAATCTGGTAGGGTTATACTGAGGTGGAGGGAAGCTGGGCTGGATTTAGCTGCTCGCTCTTCCATTCCACAGTCTGTTCATCGATGCCCAAAAAAAAAAACAGATTGGAAAACAGATTTATTTAGAATTTCACTGAAAAACCCCCCCACAGAATAAAGTACTGTGTATAATTGATCTGATGGATAAGATGAGCAACTTAATCGGAGGTCCTATTTGGTGGAGTCACCCGACATGTCAGTCCTTAGTGGTTGGGCTCTATTAAAAAAGGACCTTTATGGATGACTGAACAAGAACCCTCCAATCAGTACGCTCCCTCCTGCTGCTGTGAAACTCCCTCCGTACTGCTGACCTTAATGTTACACGGGATAATGGCATGCAAGTCCCAGGGGAGGAAAATAGTAGAAACCTCTCGTTCCTTCTGTGTGAATGTGTTTGTGGAGGCATATCATGCATATAACATGCTTATAAGAGTTTGTTGTTTGCATGCGGTCACAGTAAACCCATGAGTCCAGAGAGCGTTTTTTTTTACTGAGCCAACACGCTCAGAACGCTGTCCTTATATCGATTCTTTGCAAACCTGGTTGTGGATGCCCCCCAAAATACATTTGAAAAATTGTTTTGTGACTTCACTCGGTACAGTTCTATTCATCTGTATTGATTTTTTTTTTTTTGACATATTAAGCAATGCAGAGAGATTGAATCACACAGACCCACATGAAGGAGCTGCTCTCTATCACAGAACGATACACAGGCTGGCGAGCTGCTCCAGTGGAGCAGCTGGGAGGCAGGTACCTCGCACAAGGGCACCTTGATATCTTTGACTGATGCAGTCGGCCAATATATCAAGCAAAAAAAGCTGACCCATATTTACATATTGCCCAGTCAAATGGTCTCACAGCATGTTCTCCTGTGTCCACAACTAAAAAGTCTATGTTATGGGATTTTGTTTTTGACAATAAACAATTAAAATTTAGTTTTAGTGGTAGTTGCTTACTGGAAATTGAATTGTAGTTAGTTGAAGTCATATTTTAGACTTTGGTTTTTGTTTTGTTTTAGTGAAAATTGGGTTAGTGGAATTTTAATCTAATTTTAGTCAACGTTTCAGTCATGATGATTTTGCAGGAGGATATTTTGTCCTCCCTGTAAAAGTTTAAAGGATGAGTAAGCACAAATGAATGAATAAATTGCATCAGTCATTGATGCGTCCGTAATGGTTTTCAGACACTGATAATATTTATTACCTGATATAATAGACTTTTTATATATTACTGAGGTCTTGAGTTGACTTCTGATTTAATGAATTAAAATGTGTAAACTGCATCTTAAAGACAGACGAGCATTATCTGGAAAACATCACGTTTATTCACACTACATGGAGCTAAACAGTATGTTAAATGTTCACAGAATAAGTAAGAATTAGCGTCTGTTTATGAGTTGACGCAGAACTTTGAGCTATAGTAGCATTAAATTTAGTCCAAAAAGGGAATTAACATAAGTACCTGTTAGGGGTGTCACAATATTAAATCTATCTAAACTAGCTTTCAATTTCAATAATCGAAATCAACAGCAAGATCGGCAATTCTCCCACTATTTTTACTTGCGGACTTCTGACCCATTTGTGAAAGAAAAAAACACCACTCAGAGTCAACATAGCGTAGCTTACAGTTAGCCTGCAGCTGCACTTTTCACTGCCAGAGTTGGATATGTATCCAATATTTTGATTGACCCTCGCTGTCCACTGTCGCTGTGTATTTTTCGGCTCGTAACATTTATCCACGCTCACTAACATTTCACACAACTCTTGATAGTTCAGTAACTGTTAGTAAATGCCTATGTAGCCACATTACAGCTGACTAAAGTAATTTAACTACCCCTTATAGCATGAAGCACTTTCCTGTCACTGCTGCGATGTGCTGGCACCGGGAAGTTGAAAGAAGAATCATCAGCTGATCTTTAAATGCCATCAAGACACAAAAGTCTAACAATGGCGCAGCTACGAGTGCTGAAAAAAAAGATGTTTAAAACAAATCGAAACATGACCTTAAAATCTAAAGACAAACTGGATGGTGGGTTTGCAGAGCTGTGAACACCCCTACATGTTATCAAATCAGCTGATATAACTCATATTTACCTTGGTGTGTTCTCAGGTGTCTTTTGAAATTGGTTGTGTTTTTTCCATCCTCCATCCTTATTGGGAAGGATACACTCTTTACAGTCTTTGTTTCAGTTAGAATAGAAGAGAAAAGTGTCTGCAGGTTTTCTCTCCTCTTTCTTTTCTTTTCTTTTCTTCCTCCCTGACACGCTGCAGCAGCTAATGTTTTTCATTCGGCTTTTTAAGCTTGACTCCTTAATGCTTTGAGATGGCTGATTACTGTGATCTTGTCTTCAATCGTCAGTGGATAATGAACAGATTTTGTTGTAAATTTTGTCATCAGTATTTATTTCATTTACATTGCCGTCACAGTTTTATTATGAAATTAAAGGATGTCAACAAATACTTACTGTCAGAATTGTCATTGACAAAATTTACACTGCTCTCACATAAGTTTTTAAAATCCACTGATTGTTTTATGTGACAAGTCAAACAGACTATCTTTAAGAGTGAACCAGTGATGTTGTACTGGGCCATAAACATTCATGGGCAGTATGAAGGATGCAGCATTGCCTATCAGCCCCTAGAAGCCCTCCCATCATCCACAATTTCAGATTCAGGAACAACTGTCACAAACACGCCCTCTTTGTGCAGCCGGCGCAGACATGTCTGTCATTTGATATTTGGCTCATGCTAAGCAGAGGAACAGCTGCGGGGCACAGGAAATAGAGAACAGGGAAGACAGTAGCTGCGTGAGTTGTTTCTGACAGCTCCTCCTGTTGTGCGAGGATCAGTCCCTTTAGGATTCGAGTTTTCTCCTCTTTTCCCGCGGCCCAGAACTCTCTGGCCGAACGAAATGCAAATCAACTTGTTGTTCATTCATAGGAAAAGTTTGGAAGTGGCGAAAATGTGAAGTTAGCAGGAGGCAGTTCCACTGAGCTCTCCTGCATCATCTGTATGCATGCACCGAAACATTTTGTTGACTTTTGGAAAATGATTATGATTTGTTTTGAGTGTAAATAAAAAATGTGGTGCAGTGGAAAACGTGCTGCAAACCGTCCATTATTTCAGAAATTATCTGAGGATTCTGCAAAGCCGAGTCAGTTTTGCAAATTTGCTAATTCCTTGAGGGGAAAACTAATTATGACAAAATGTCCAAACACTCAAAATTCCCACTTCATCTTCCAAAAGTCCTTTAGCAGCTCTGAGCTACTGTAATCCCTGCCAGAGAAACAGACCGTTGCCTGGGCAACCTGCGTCCTGCCACCATGGCAGCTGTAACTGTGGCGAGGAGACACGGAGTGCCAGGGTGGACAGGTGTTGCTGGGGTCTTCGAGATCACTTTAGGTCTCTCAACCCTGCCGCAAATGTCGTTACACATGTGGAGCGCCGCTAACAAGCTGCTTGTGCACACAAACACGCTCAGTATGCACTCTTTAGAAATTAAGGTTCCAAAAGGGTTCCTCCTGAGGTTCAACCCAGAACCATTTGCTTGTGAAGAATCTTTTAGAAAGGGTTCTTCAAAGGTCCTTTGTAAGACTAAGGGTTCCATTAAGAACTCCTTTTCATCTAAAGAACTCCTTTTGGAAGAAAGAGTTCTTTGCGATGTTAGAGGTTTTTTTCTCGATTTAAACAACGGTAACTGAAAAATAATTTCATAAAATGATGGATGATGAAGTTTTTCACCTCTTCTGTGGAAAACAACATGGTTCTTCATAGAACCCTTGGAAGACAAGAGGGTTATAGGTGAATCCCAGATAAAATGTATTTTTAAATCCCCTGGGTGGGCTCTTAATTAAACCCATGGAATATAAAAGGGTTCTCAGTAGAACCACTGGTTCTGGGTAAAACCTTTGAAATATAAAAAGGGCTCTGTATATAACTAGATAAAGCCTTTGGAATATAAAAGGGTTCTCAGTAGAACGGCCTTTGTGGGTTTTTGATGAAACACTGAAATATGAAAGGGTTCTCGGTAGAACTACCTGGGTTGGTTCTGGATAAAATCTTTGAAATATAAAAAGGGTTTATGTACTGACACCTTGGGTGGTTCTAGATAAAACCTTTGGAATATAAAAGGGTTCTCAGTATAGCACATTTTGTGCTTTTTTGATGAAACCTTAGAAAACCCTGGGTGGGTTCTTGTCAGCACTCTTAGAAGGTGGACAGGTTCTGGGTAGAATCCTCAAAGAGGGTTCTGGGTGGAACTATTACACCATAGAAGGGTTCTTTGTATAACTTGGAAGGGGTTCTGGGTAGAACCAAATGGATGAAGGAAACCTGGTACAACTCTTTATGTTTGGTTCTAGGTAGGGCTGAGCAATTTTGATAAAATATCTAATTGTGATTACTTTAATGATAATTGAAATATGATTTGTGATGTTAGAGGGATTGATATTTTTTACACTATTCTTCCCATTTTCATTGAAAAACATATAAAAGTGATCTGAACCAAAAACAAGTCTGTAGAATATGATGATGTGTAGGCCTGGAAATCTCTGCAGAACCACAATATTTAATTCAAAATCCTATTTTGACACATTTTTCCTTACTGCATTTTGAAAATTGCAGTAGGGCTAATTGCGATTTTGATAAAATTTTGATTACTTGTTCATTCGTAGTTCTAGGTAGAACTCTCTAAAAGGGTTCCAACCAAAACAGAGCTCTCCTGTTCTCCTCTTCTAGTTAGCACTTTCATTTCTAGGAGTGTGCTGCTCCTCGATACCTCTATCCGAACGAGACGTGAGACCGCTGAGCTACACTAATGTTCTGTGTCATGCTCGTGTCGAATTAGACGAGCACATGGTTCTGTTTGCCAGCTCGGAGCAGGAGGTCCGTGCCACATGGCTGCATGTTTCTTCTTTTTTTTTTTGTTTTTTTGGTCAGACAGACATACTGTAGGTATGAGAAATGACTCATATTCAGTGAAACATGGTAACCTGCTGTAGGGCAGAGTAATGGGACACTGCACAAAAAGTCAAACAAGCTCTCATTACCTTTTATCCAGGCAGAACATGGAGGCCACAGCTGAAATTGGTCCTAGAAAATTGTAAGGGGAAATATAATGTGTGCTAGAGAAAAGCAATAGCAGGGAGAGTGTCGATTTAATAGCGAGAGCGTGTGCAGACCATGAAGGAAAGATAGTTCTGTTACTGAGTCAGTGTGGCGAGGCTAGAAATGTCTATTTCAGGGCTTGCTTTAAGTAGGGTGAGTCACCAGGCTTTTGGAGCACTAGAGGCTGCATATGTGTGTGTGCATTCATGTGTGTGCACATGTATTTTTATGTGATGCCGCCGAATTTCTCTTTCCCTTTCTCACCCTCCCTCTATCTCCGTCACACACACGTGCCTGCCCAGAGGGTGCAGGTCTGTGACAGGTTAGGCGTTTTGGGTGTGGGCCATCCTCTCTCTGTCTCTCCCTCTGCTCCTAGCGGCGAGCTGGCCCTCGCGCGGGGACAGGCAGCGACTTCAATCTGTTTGGTAAATACTGAGATAAGTAAGGCCCACCCATCGCCACGGTAGAAAATAGCCCAGGCCAGACCTGCGAGGGCAAAGATAGCACGCCGTGCTAAAAGCGCGGGGAGGATATACCTTCCAAAGAGTAGACTGTGGACGTAAATGAGCTATTTTGGGATTTAAGAGGGTGTGTAGGAAGACGGAGTGATGGACAGACAATGGGAGAATGGAGAGACGGAGGGAGAAAAGCAAATGAGAGATGGAAGCCGCCTCCTGCTGCCAGTAAAATGTCAATGGAACCCCGGGGATGCATTGATT
Organism: Lutjanus campechanus; assembly: GCA_027495735.1. Lineage (NCBI taxonomy): Eukaryota > Metazoa > Chordata > Actinopteri > Lutjaniformes > Lutjanidae > Lutjanus > Lutjanus campechanus. The sequence continues at coordinate 4,516 of JAJHUR010077486.1, read as the reverse complement.
AACCTCTTTACTCCTCATCTGCCTCCACCTCCTCCACCTCACACTGAAGGCAAACACACAGACTGGTGAGACGCAGATGGACAAACTGGGCAAATCTGCATAAACGTGCCTCAGAATAGCTGAATGGACAAAGGAGCCGTTTTCAACTGAAAATTCAAAAGCACTGTGTGATGACTCAGGCTTTTAATTTGAAAGGGTTCGGAAATTCTGACGGATGTCTCTTTTCCTCTCTCTCTTGTCAGATTTTTGTCTTTGTTAACTTCAGAGATAGAGGGCAACAAAAAAGCATCATGAATGCATGATGTAGACTTCAATTTAGCACAGTTCAGTTACATTTAATTGAGTACAGGGCTGCAACTAAGGACCGTTTCCATTATCGATTCATCTGATGATTATTTTCTTGATTCAATAATTAGTTGTTTGGCCTATACAGCATCGCAAAATAGTGAACTCATCAATGAAATCATACAAGTAATTTCCCAGACCCCAAGGGGATATCTTCAAATAGCTTTTTTGTTCGACCAAATGTCCAAAAATCAAAAATATTTAATTGACTGTAAGGTGGGAGCCAGCCTAATCGATTGTGTGACTAATCATTAGCTTTAATTCAATATATCTTTGTCTCACCTACATGAGGAAATCTATAGGCTGGTGGGACATTGCATACATATGCCACAGAATAGCTTCATGAATGAAGGCTTTTAGATTTCAAAAGCACTGCGCAATGACTCGGGCTTTTACTCTGAAAGGGTTAAAAATTACAACCGACAGATATCTCTTTTTTTTCTCTCTTTTCTGATTCCTCTCTTTTTTTTAAATTCACAATATATCATAATATACATTTATAGTTTAGGTGATAGACGACAGTAATAAAACATTTTTAAAAACTTAAACACCATCTAGAATTCACTTTAGCTCAGTTCAGTTCGGTTCTGCTGCTCAGATAATGACTCTTTCATCAACCATTCACATGATGACTTTTTTGCTTCGTCTATAAGTCTGAAGGGATGTCTTCAAATAACCTTTTCTGTGTTTGACCAGATGTCCCAAAAATCAAATATGGAGTGAAGAAAATCTTCCCATTGGGACGGCAGAAATCAACAGTCTAATTGATTATTTGACTGATCATCTTAGTTTTAATTCAATGCATCTTTGTCTCAGTGAGAAAATCTATAGGCCAGTTGTACACAGATGGACACCGTCCAGCTTTGCATAAACCACTGTGTGGTGACCCAGGCTTTTAATTTGAAAGGGCTAACAAATTGTGCCTGACATTATATCTCCTTCTGTCTGTCTTTTCAGATTCTTCTCCATTTTTTAACATCACAGTATATCATAATATACATTTTGTTGTTATGTTTAGATGGTAGACAATAATAAAGATGCATGTTGAAAACTATCTAAAATTCAATTTAGCTTAATTCAGGTCAGTTTTGCTGCTCAGATAATGACTTTTTCCTTCATTGATTCATTCATATGATGTTTTTTTTTTCTTGATTAGTTTTTTGGGTCTACAAAGCACCAAACATCAAACACTGTAATTTCAAAGAGCCCAAGGGAATGTCTACAAATAGCTTATTTTGTTTGACCTAATGTCCAAAAATAAAAAAAAATATATTCAATTGACTACAATGTAAGATGGGGAAAATTAATTTTTCACATCTCCTACATGAGGAAATCAATAAGCTGGTGGGGCACAGATGGATAAACTGGGCAGCTTTTTATAAACCAGCCACAGAGTAGCTGAATGGACAAAGACTATTAGAGCTGTTTTCAGAAGATCCAAACCCTGTATGATGAGTCTGGCTTTTAATTTGAAAGGACTAATGACAGATATTTTATACATGTGGGTGTTTAGGTGACAGCGTAATAAAAACTTACTTTAAGCACTATGTAGAATTCAGTTCGGCTCCCTTCAGACATGTGTGACTGCAACTAACGACTATTTCCATTATCAATTCATATGATGATTTTTCTCTAGATTCATTGATTAGTGAAACTGAACCTTATAATTTCCCAGAGCCCAATGGGACGCCTGCAAATAGATTTTTACTGTTGAGAATCAAAAATATTCAATATGCTATTATATATGACGGGAAAAGTCAGATCTTCACTTCAGGGAGGCTGAAATCGACGGTCCATAAATCATTTTAGCTTTAATTCAATATATTTTTGTCTCTCCTACATGAATCTTTAAGGCAGAATTTGTAGTACAATCATTTTATAATACAATCATTACACGCCTTGTAGATTGTAGGTCATGTAGCAATGAGAAACAAGACAATAAAAATTTTATTGCATTAAAGTGCATTGGTTTAACTCTATTGTGTGAAGGTTAAATTTTGCTGTGTTAACAATATCCAAATTCTTTTGTCTTTATTTTTATATTGCATAGTTTCCTGTAGGGCCTCACAATTTGGTGAAACAATCATATTGAGATTATTTTGTTCAGCCCTTGTTTCTTGTAATAAAAAGTTGGTGTGCATCAAAGTAGCGAGTACCTACTTCATGTGAAGAGGTTGTACTCGTTTCTTCTTGGCTCATTTTAACTGCTCCGGCCTTTACTTTCAGGTCTACAGTCGAATACAAATATTCAACAACCCTCTAATTAGTCCAGAGTCTAACTTTCTCCACGTCTCCTCTCCCTGTTTTCCTCTTTTCTCTCGTTCTGACAGTTTGCTCCCAGTTCTCCAAGGGTGTGTATGCCATCATTGGCCTGTATGACAGGAAGACAGTCAACATGCTCATGTCCTTCTGCGGAGCGCTGCACGTCTGCTTCGTCACCCCGTCTTTCCCCATCGAGACGGCCAACCAGTTTGTCATCCAGCTGAGGCCCGAGCTCCAGGACGCTCTGGTGGGAGTGATCGACCACTATGGATGGACCAAGTTTGTCTACATGTACAGTTCAGACTCAGGTAGGAAACGTCTTCACCCTTAAACCAACTTCACATCAGACTGTATATTTGGCATCATATTTAGTGGACAGCTTTATGTTTGAGAAATACGTATAGTTTAAGCTTAAGGACTTGCATGGAGGTTGTTCTCTAAAATATTTCATATGAATGTTTTCAAATGATTATTGATTAGTTTATTTAATGTGTGGATGTTGAAGCTAAGCAATGTACTGCTGTGGACAGGTTCAGCAACAAAACATATTTTCGCCACTTAAAAAAGGTCCAACTAAAAAAATTAACATAAGTTCAAGTATGCACTATTATAAGAACAATTACACTGCTTTACTTGGCCATCAGACAACCCTGTCTGATGGGAAACCATAGCTGTATAAACCAAATATTGCTCTCTCCAAACCAACCAAACTCCATGGGTGAAACTGGTAATTTTACCTCGCAGAGCAAAGGAGTTGCTGGTCTCCCACTGCTTCAATCAGTTAGATATTGAGTGAATCCAAACTATCCTTTTAAAACACCAAAGTCACACAATACCACAAACAAACTAACTGATCAAGGCAGCGGTAGGTCAGCTAACTACTGTGTCCTGCAAGGTAAAATTACTGATTTCACCAAAGGAGTTTTGGCTGGTTTGTAAAAAGCGATATTTGGTTTATATAACGGTGGTTTCCTGTCAGAAAAGGCTGTCTGATGGCAAAGGAAAGTGGTGAAAATATTTTAAAAATAGCAACTTGAACTGATATTAATCAGGGGACCTTTCAACACATTTGTTGCTGACTCTGTCCACAGCAGTACATCGCTGTGCTTTCGTGCTGGTGCCCCTCTCTGCCTCTCCAGACTCAGGTGTGTTTACCAGCATCTACTGTAGCTAATACACAGACAATAGATTCATATAACCCTACATTAAATAATCTGAAATATCCCTTTAAAGGAATCGTCATCCTCATCTGCCTTTAAATACCAACATTTAAAGTTTCACCATGGGATATCTTTTAATAAGCAGTGCACTACATGCACATGACGGTCAGAGGCAGAACCGGTCGTTAAACCAGCCATGATTAGCTGTCTTCTTATTGCCATGGCGACAGCAACGGGGTCAATTGTAGCCATTGTGCGGCGATGAGCTGCCATCAGAGCATTTATTTTAGACCGCCGTCTTTGTACAGGCAGAGAACACAGAAAAGAAACATTGACCTGCACTGACTAGCAGATAAATCAGACAATAGAACAAAAGATGAAGCTTTTCATTGAGCTGTCCTCAGCAGTAACCCGTGTTGCGACCGTCCCTTTTGTTGGTAGGCACGCCAAAAAAAGAGAGAACCACAAAAACAACACAGAAAGTGCTGTAGCGTACAATTCAAACATCTTAATAGCGCTCTTGCAGAGGCAGGCAGAAATAAAGCAGCACACCTGTCAGCCTCCTGCTTCCTCCTCTTCCTCTCCTCTCTAGCCAATCAGCTGTGCCCCTCCCATAATGCTGTGCCATCTGTCCCAGGTGTTGTGGGTTTTGAAGCATGACTATGAAGGGTGTATTTTGTGTGTGTGTGTGTGTGTGTGTGTGTGTGTGTGTGTGTGTTTTGTGTGTGTGTGTGTGCTGTCTCTTTTCC
>JAJHUR010077485.1:0-13373 GCA_027495735.1 Lutjanus campechanus | reverse complement strand
AAAATGTGTTTTAAACTTCGTTGCAGAGGTTGTGGTGAGAGCGAACGGAATAAAGATTTATGTTGGAGGAAAATAATAATGGCTTCATTCCAAAGAGGTGGCTGCAAAATAATTGCCGCCATGTAAATCAATTCAAAGCCTCATGTTTGCAAGGCTGTGGGACGAGGGGAGAGGATTTACGCTCAAGATTGTTATGCACGGTCAACACACAAACGACTCATGTCTTTAAAGGGGTAGTTCTAATTATTTAATGGGGGTTGTATGCTATACATTGTGATAATCGGTGTATTACCAAGAGCAGATGCCGGTTGGCACGCCCCCACTCTGGAGAAGAAGAAAGGAGTATCAACATGAAAGCAACATAATGTACAGCTGTGGACGGCAATAAAATGTATTTTAAAAACAGTCCACATAAAAACATCAATTACAGTTGAAGTGTATGCTATAGTAAGAATATTTTCACGGCTTTCCGTTGCTGTCAGAGAGCCTTTTCTCACGGGAAACTGCTGTTATATAAGCCAAATATAGCTCTGTCCAAACCAAACCAAACTCCATGGGTTAAATCAGTAATTTTATCGCGCAGAACACAGGAGTTTCTTTAGGTGGCCTTTTTTTTGTTTTTATTAGCATAAGACAGCTGAAGATATGACAGGAAAAGTGTGAGAGAGTGGGGGAATGACAAACAGCAAAGGGCCACAGTCAAATATTGAATCCATGGCTGCTGCAGAGAGCAGCCTCAGCACATGGGGTGCACACTCTACCATCCCCTATACTGGTGCCCCTCTCTGCCTCTCCGAACTGGGGGCGTGTTGACCGGCATCTACAGTAGGTAATAGACTGACAGTCAATGAGTATCTCATCCAACACTACATTAAGTAATCCAAACAGTCTCTTTAATGTTATGCACCTCTAACCACTCATTTTGAGGTAAGTGTGCTAATAACATTAGCTCAAAGTTGTAATACTGCAGATGGTACTTCTCACAAAGATAAATCACAAAGATGAATTGATTTAATGGACACCTAAGGGCAAATAGAAAAGTGTCCAGCACACTTTCTGTCAATAAAATTCATTATTAATTCATAAATAAATTTGCAGGGATCAATACTGTAATTTGGACTAGTTTTAAAAATTCATTGCTGCAGTCCAATTAAGTCCTTCCCAGTCTAAATGCATTCTCTCTGCTCCCGTCAATGGCTGCATATTTGGAAAGGGGTGTGATAATGAACAGGGATTTAATGGTGCTCATCTTGACAGATAGGCCCACAGATTAAAATCAACATGTGCGCCAAGCATTGCTGGAGTATTACAGCGATCTCCTGGAAGAGCCGTAATCAGTTTCTCAAGCTTTGCTCGGTTAAAATCACATTAGAAATCACAGTCAACTCAGGCAAACAAGGGTTTTATCTAATCTCGTAAGCATGGCTTCCCTCATTTCTTCATGTATTTCTGCTTTATCTTCAGCTCGGCTCTCTTTATTTTTCCCTCGTCTCTCTTTCGCTCTCACTCTCACAGTGACTCATGCATCACCCTACAGCTCCTTTTCGGCTGTCAGATTTTCTACAGTTTCACTGACTCTAATCCAATTCAGAACCAAATCCCAAAACGCTCAACCCTGTAGGCTGCCCTTCTCAATGACCCCCCTCACTATTACCATTTACCCAGAATTCTGCAGAATCTTGTATGCTTTCAATCCTGCCCATTACACAGTTGGGCCCAAGTGATTCTAAAAATATGACTCGGCTCGAAGGGAGTCAAGGAATGGCCACTACAGTACTGTATGTGTGCCACCTGGGTCAGTCTGGGTCAGACTACCAGAGACATAAAATAGACCGCTGAGAGTATAAAGTCAGATGCCAGTAATGTGCCATAAAACCTATTCGCACAGGACCAGTGTTACCAGGGAACTTGTGTGATTTAGAAATTACCCAGCCACATCTGTGTTTCATGTGGCGTGAGATATGTCTGTATTTTACACAAATTTACTGACACAATCCCCTGCATATGACGTCAAAGCTCTGCGTAATATCAACGTTTCAGAAGCAGAGTGTCTGTTCATCAGCAGCTGCATTAATAATATTGTTTTTTTTCCCCACTTTCTGCATGTGTTACAAACATGAATACACATTTAGATCAAGTAACAGATGCTTTGTGGCCTTCCTAATGCGACAACCTTTTGTTGCTCCCAACCTTCTCATCATCATTATCACTCATTATCAACAGGGTTGGGAGGATTACTTGAAAAAAGTATTCTGTTACCAATCCATTATTAGTTACCTGTTAAAAAATATAGTCAGTAACCTATGTAATAGGCAATTTATGTATATTTATATGCATAAATATACATATATATTTACAGAGGGAAAGGGGATGACATGCAGCAAAGAGCCACAGGCTGGAATTGATCCCGTGTCCGTGGCAGAGGACTCACTGCCTCAGTACATGGGGCCAAGCTCTATCAACTGAGCTACCTGGGAATCACTTGCAGTGGAATGTTTGCTATAAATTACAAATTACAGACATGGCAGATTTGTGTGGGATTAAGATCACTGATCAATTATTACAAATTACTAGAGGTCCCCAGGTGACACTATACTTGTGCCAGTAGGGCTGTAGCTAATTTTAAGTCTGCAAATTTATTGACCTTTTTGTAAAAACTTTGTTAGAACCAGCATATTTTTGGGTGACATAATATACATTGATATTAACATCTTATGTATGTGAACATTAGCATTCATCTGGAATGTGAATATAAGTCCAAATTCACTCTTTCTTTAACTTTGTTTTAGTCTTCACCATTAACAATATATAAATATGGACAATGCATCTCCATTTTCTCCAGCTGTACAAATACGAAGGCATACTCTTGGTATGAGCACTGCCATCTAGCATTGGTGACGTCATTTGGAGCCAGAGTCTGCACAGAAGTGATCAGGGTTGGAGCAGTATCGAGATTGCGCCCATACACTGGGATGACTCAAGCAGGGCTCAGCTGTCAATCATGATGTGAAACTTCCTTTTTGTAGCATCAAACAGCTAATTAAAACCAAACTGATGAAAAAACAAATGAAAAACACTGAAAACAAACCCGAAACCATGTTTGCAAAAAGTTTATTTGAAGAGTATTTTGATTTTTCAGTTTGTCTGTGTCCCATCTGCTAACATGGATTGGGTGCGGTTTATGACGCATACTGCAACCAGCCACCAGGGGGCAATCAAGATGTTCTGGCTTCGCTCTTGAGGAGCTCTCATATTGTCCGTGGCCTCTTTAAACTCATGAGGGAAATATGTGGCTCTTTGTATGTAGCTTGATTCTCCACCAGCTAATGTTAGTCACTAGCTTTGACAGGCGGCCATTTGGTGCTGTGCAGGTAATCTACCGTGGGTTTATCAGAGATTGTTTGCTGGGAACAGCTGCCTGCTAAAAAACCAGAAAGAATGTTGATGAGGTGTTAGGGAACCAATATGTTAGTGCTGAGGGAAACTGCAGAACTGGGTGGTAATTGTCAGTGGATGTGTCACTAGGAGCCAACACCTTTCACATTAAATTAATTTTCTTCATTATTAATATAAAAATATTTGTCCAGCTTTCAAAGGTCATGAACGTCATAATTTTAAATGTCTGCAAATCCTTCAAATGTTAGCCGTTTCTTATATCGTCTCATAAATTTGGGACCACGTTTCCCAAGCCTTCTGTTCTTACACCTTAACATGTTCATGTTTTCCCCATCTGCCTTTTACTCCTGCCACCATCTGCCACCGCGAGACAATCTGAAAAGCTTTAGCTTTGCTGGAAAAACCGAGGCCTCGTCAAAACAAGCTACTAAATCTCCAGCTAATTCTGAACAGGTGCTACACAATACAAATGAAAATATAACCTGCAGAACCCTGCATACACCTCGCTCATTTCTTTTTATTCCTACCAATGTTTTAAGAAGTGATGTAGTGATGATAAAATGTTACAGTTTAAGGATCTGTGACTGTAAAGCAACTTTTTCTTGGAGTTCTGTTTTTCCATAATTCTATATTCGTTGAAACCACATTTTGCTATATAAACAGATAGCTGAAGGATCACATATCCTACTATTATATTATATTACATACTGTCAACCCTTATCAACTATCCGTTCAGTCACTCTGCAGTGTAAGAAACATGTCTTAAAGGCAAATACTGTAACTGAAAACCTGAATACAAAAAGCAGGTGGAGGACAGGGGGCCTCTGTGTCAGATATGGATTGGGACATCAAACAGACTGCTGGTCTTCAGCAGAATCAAAGAGACATCATTTTTCAAGGTTATGGACTTGTACAAGTGCTGAAACAGTGTTTTAATCCAAGGACATGATTTACAGACTTTGGGGAATCATTTTTATTTTATCAGTGTCTGCACTGTGAAACCTATACCTGGACAGATTTTGATTTATGGTATTTACTGTGAATGTGTCAGATTTTTCAGGAGGATTACAGCTTTAAAATGCAGAAAAATGTCTTCAAAATCAAATACGTTTACAGTTTTGAGTAGGGTTGAAATGAAAAACGCCTTTTTAATCCGTTTAGATCACATCCTCATTCACATTCTTTGTATTTGTATATCAAAATCATGGGAAATCTGTTCTGCATTTTCTGGTGGACTGCTTCAGCAGCTAACATTAGCTATATGGAGCATGTGTAAGGTTGCCACCTGTCCTTTATTGCCCCGTTTTGAAAAAACTGTCCCTTACTGAATCAATATAGGATGCAATTTGTCCCTTATTTTCATTCACACCATACTCCAATGCATAACACTACGTTTTCACATACTTGGATTGACATCAGAAAAAATGCCCTGGTTACAGAGACTCAGACACACATCTTTTTCTGTTTGTTTGGTTGGTTGGTTTAATGCCAACAAATAACTTTATTTAGGTCCACCTGTAAAAAGAGAGAAGCTGTCCAAATACAAACTGTGCAGTTTGCTGTTGAGTATTTTCTGTCATCTATGGTGAACTGTCCGAGCAAAGGCCCAGAGTGGAGTTATTTTAACAGACCAAACAATGGTCAGTGTCTATGATCTGATGTTTGAATCCTTAATATAACTGATGCAACTGTGCTTTACTCTCATTGACTCTTTATTTCCTTTACGTTCATATTCAGATTAGCAGAGGACTTTGAAATCGATGGCTAAAAAGCACAAATTGGTGCATAAAAATTCACAGGAATTCTGAAAATAAAATGTCTAACAGTCAAAATCTCCCCATCTTGATTTTTTGGCAAGGTGTCCTTATTTTTCCACAGTGGAGGTGGCAACCCCAAGCCCGAGCATCACCGTTTAACGTTACTGTACCAAAGCACAACTTTATAACACAAATGAATGACTCTATTCACTTATTTGGATGTAACTATATCATACTTTGAGGAAATGCTTTCTGGTTTTCCCTCTGATGTCCCCCAGCTGCTCAGCGTCAGCTCTACTATAGGTCAGAGTTTCTGCCATTAGAGGGAACAGAACCAGGCTCAGAAGCCTCCCGGTGAACACGGCCAGAGAGGTACTGAACACAGCCTCAGAGACTGTCAGGGAATACAGCACCGAGGCAATTTGCCGATGCTTTCCTCAGCATTGTGCTACATTTAATTCTTGCTAAAGTAGCTAACTGCCAACTTCTATTAGCCTGGTTAGCCATGCAGCTACGTTAGCTGACTCAGTGTGTAAGGAGCCAAATCCAGCAAGCTAACCACCTTTGTACTGTATTCCCTGTCGTCAAATCTCCGTCATTCTCGGAGACTGTGTTTGGCCCCTGTCTCTGAGAGATTCCCGACCGGAAAGAGCTAGGTTAATTGGCCCTGTATGTACTGTAGCTGCATGGCCTGGAGCCTAAGTGTATTATGATGAACTAGATAAAGCACGTAAAGATGGCACCCATTCAGTCCAGTGAGAGTTAACTTACCTAGCGCTTATGCCAAAAATGTTTTTCTAGTTTCTAGTTTTCGAGTCATAATTGACCTGGCTTGGCTTGTTGTCCTGTCAACAGTTTTTTAGACGTCTCTTTTATAATCGTGCATTTTGGGCCATAGGGCATTTTTTTCACTGCAATACCGCTAGTGTCCACGGGGAAAACTTGGAAGCAAGGCTGAGCTATACTTCCCTATCTAGGTTTATATATTACATCTATGCTGGGGGGGGTGCAGTGTTAACAGGTAATTCAAGTCCCTCCCTAGCTACCTGTTTTTACAGCAAACACGTAAATATGCCGAAGCAAACGGCACTCTGATTTATGTTTCATGTGGACTGTGGAGAAATTCAATTTTTTTTCAGTGGCTTGTCAGAAAAAGCTGAACTTGTTTTCATCTTTTAAGGTTTAACTAGAGTGAAAGCAAAAACATGCCCAGCATAACAATAACCGTATTATCATGTGATTTTTTTCTGATACGAGCTTAAATAACTTACAAGGCCGTCATGTTTTCATGTGCGCGGCAACTCTCTGAGCAGAGCCTCGGCAAGACTGCGTGCTGCCTGACACACAACTCTCCGGCAGATCCCCAGACCAGTTCCCCACTGCAGCAATAGACAACTGGACTGTAATTATTAAACAGAGAGGCAGAGGAGGAACAGAGGCTGACGGGTAAAGGCAGACTGATAAATACACAAAGACAGAAGCGGGCTTGTGGACGGATAATAAGGTAGACAGACAGAGATAGTTACCAGAGCACCAGATGGATGGCCAACAAGACAGGTCGACAAATAGCAAGGCGGCCAGAATGACAGATTGGAAACACCTTAAAGTGGGCTCCGCTATACCAATGAAACTGAATCTCCAGGAATGTGTTCAATTTGTGTCTTCTCTCAATGCAAGGACTAAAGGAATATGAAAAAAATGTCACCCTCCTTACTCTATTCCTTCCTTTTTTCATTAATTTGATTGGCAGACTACACAGAGCGGATGGGAGTAAGGTTTTGTAGTTGCTGTGGCAACGGCCTGCTCTTTGTTAAAGGCTACATTCCTGGCATCTGATGTTTCTGCGCTGCGATCGATAAAAACCTCCAGCCTGCAGGGACTGATGAACGGACTGGGGCTTTTGCCAGGCCAGGCAGCGCCGGGGAGAGGGAAGGAGTTAGGTGGAAGATGTGTGAACAGGAGGACGGAGAGATAAAACAGCGATAGAAAGATGAGGGGAAAGAGGAGAGATATGGAGATGCGAGCGGTGCAGCTGCTGAGCCGGGCGGAGGGGTGAGTGCTGTGGGAAAGAGCAAGAGTGAGCGTGTGTGTGTGTCTGTGCTCTCCGGCTCCTTCTGCCTCATCTCGGCTATTTTCTGAATGTCACTCACTTCACTATCAAAGTAAGGTATGTGTCTGTCTGTGTGCTCATCATCTGCTTACCTTGGCAGGATTTCGCCTCGCCGTGATTGACAAGAGCTCTGCAAGCCGTCAAAAGCTTTTTAAAGGAGGCTTTCATATTTCTAGCATTTTTCATTGCCTTTATGATAGTGCATTCAAATTTCCACTGCTCACACACGCATCTTACGTTTTGCACACCTAATTGGCAAAGATAGCCAGGAGCAGAATGCAGATACTACTGGTAATGAGGCAATTATGGTCAGCCTCTCTGTCTACTTAGCCATCTGTCAATTCAACAACCTGTGGCTGCTGGAAGGTGTTTTTCCATCAAGGTCTGTCTTTCCAAGCTGTGAAGAGACATGGCGCTCGGAGAACATTATGTTTTACAGTTGAACTCTGCATCCTTCCCCTCATTACCCTGTCGTTACCTTCTCTTCCTGTAAAACCATCCCTATAGGGTGGCCGGGAACTGGAGCCACGTTTCGCTGAGTAAATGAACAAAATCGAAAAGAGCTGACCAAAAATAACACTCATAAATCAAGCAAAAATCAGTCTCTCCAGGAAGCTGCGATATTGACAATTCAGACAAATTCAACCGATCCCAGTAAACTCTGCACCTTGAATTTTATCCAATCACCAAAACGTTTTTGCAAATGTGACCAATCGTGTTAACTTTCCACGAGTTACATTGATCATAGCAGTCATCCCACACAAACGTCATACATATACGTCTCAAAGAACTGACTCAGTCTTTTATTATTTACAATTTTTGAGGATTTTTGTTTTATTTATTTGTCACATCCACTGAAAAGAACACAAGGTTTGTCATTCTTACTGATGTTTATTAATGCTCAGTTCACGTAAATAATTTATCATTTTGTGCTTGCTTTGTGGAATGCCCCCCAGGTGCACTGCTTCTTTTACCAATAATCCATATTTTCTGAGGCTTTTCGGTAAGGTTACTTAGAATGCTCAGAACTAAGTACAGTTTTATTCACCCTGGAACAAGTTATCTTTGATTTTTAATGAGTAAGACCAAAAATAAAATTGCATTTTAGGCCGCAATAATCCCCCCAAAAAGCCCAAGAAATCATGGAGGAACTGGAAAGAATCGTAAAAAACCACGCAAATTTCACTGATTAATTTCCTATTTAAAAAAAAGCTGAGAAAAAAATAATATTTTCATTTTATTTATTATATAGTGCCTTTATCCTGTTCTGTAAAGTAGAAAGTGCAGCTATTCCAGTATATATTTCATCATCATGAGCTGTGTGACTGTTTGCTACAGAGACAAGCACAGTGACTGTGATGATGTAGACTGGGATTTACAGTGCAAGTAATGTGCAAACATTAAACACCAAATGACTTCATCATAAAATAAAACTTTAGCTGGGTCATTTCAGGTCCAAACGTTATACAGCAAAATTCAAAATGTGTAGAAAATAAGGAAGCAGTAGTTTGCAGTACACAGAAACTAACAGAGCAATAAAGCAATGACGTAAATAGATGCTGTTATGGATTCTTAAATATGAGATATTTATACTTCCTCTATATAAAATGCCATTTGTTTACAGCATATATTAATGATGAAAATAGAAACGCAGTGCATTCATTCTAAGACAAAAACAATAATCCAGTGAGATGACTCAGTATGTTGATTACTTATTAAGCAGTCATATATATATTTGTTTCCATTCAGCCCACTGGGGTTATGATGAGTGCCTGGCAAATGCTGCTGTAAACCCTGTGGATTCACTTATAGAAGCAAACACAAGCTGCCATTTCATTTCCTATTTAGTCTGTATTTTAGTTTGAATACTTGCCACAGAGTCCATTCAACACCCCACCCCCTCAGACACACACCATTATCGCTGATGCAAAATAACAGTCGCACACACATGCAGCAGCAACAAATCCACATGGGCATTTAGCCTCGCTGCACTCTAACGAGGGTCATTTCTCGCCATCGGGCTGAGACATCTCCCATCCTCATGAAACATCCCCAGTTAGCCTGCAACCTTTTGTGCTAACACAGTGATGAACGTTCACATTTTTTTTTTCTGCAGCTGATATTTCTCTCGCTGTGTCTCACCCCGCTGTGAGTTTAATTCCATTATATCCACCTTGCCGGGAAAAGGGACAGTTCATTAAGGGAGGAAAGACTTGGCAGTTTAAGAAGACATTAAGTGTAAAAGGTTGGAAATGTAAAAAGGTGGGGGGCAAAGAGGTGAAAACAGTCGGAGTGGAGTGTAGAGTATTCTAACATCTTGTTCATGCTCTTGTGTCTTGCAGGAGTTGTTCGTGATGGTGCTCTGTATGGACAAGAAGCTGTGCCATGACAGAGGGCAACGTGGGTAAAAGAGACATGCGACACCCAGCCCTGCACCACTGCCACCTCTTCCTGGGCGGGGCCTTGCTGCTTCTCCTGGTCAGCCCGGCCCTGAGCTGCCCCGCCCGATGTGAGTGCTCTGCCCAAAGCAAGTCGGTTAGTTGCCACCGCAAGCGCCTGCCCACCATCCCCGAAGGCATCCCCATTGAAACACGTGTCCTGGACCTCAGCAAGAACAAGCTACGGATCATCACGCCTGATAACTTCTCTTCATTCCAGCAGCTGGAGGACCTGGACCTTAGCGACAACCTCATCAGTGTGCTCGAGCCGGGCTCATTTCGCTCTCAGCTCGCTCTCCGCTCGCTCAACTTTCGCAGTAACTTGCTTCAGCTGGTTCCTGCCGGTGTGCTGTCAGGCCTGACCAACCTCACCCGCCTTGACCTCAGCCACAACCGACTGGTGGTTCTCCTGGACCATGCCTTTCAAGATCTGCGCAGGTTGACGTCCCTAGAGGTGGGTGACAACGAGCTGGTTTTCATCTCTCAGAGGGCCTTTACGGGATTACTTGGACTTAAAAGTCTGACCCTGGAACGTTCCAATCTGACCGTGGTCCCTACCGATGCTCTGGGACATCTACACAACCTGGTTGAACTGCACATGCGCTACTTGAGCATTGGTTTTCTAAAGCCTTATTCCTTTAAGAGGTTATCGCGTCTCCGCCGACTAGACATTGATTACTGGCCCTGGCTGGACACATTGCCTCCCCACTCACTGCATGGCCTCAACCTCACAACATTGTTCATAACCAACACTAACCTGTCTGCCTTCCCCGGCACAGCACTGCGCAACCTGCCCTACCTCACTCATCTCAACTTGTCCTACTGCCGCATCCAGCACATCCATCAGGGAGATCTGGGCCAACTCCCACACCTGCTGGAGTTCCGCATGCGAGGGGCCCATCTGGCCACTATCGAGCCTTTTGCATTTGTAGGCCTCAAATCTTTGCAACTACTGGATGTGTCACAGAACCGCCTGGACTCTCTGGAGAGGGGAGTGTTTGCCTCGCCAGACAGCCTCCAGAGGCTCTGTCTGGGTGGAAACCCATTAGTGTGCGACTGCAGATTGCTTTGGCTGCTCAATAGCCACAAGCCGCCCTCTCTGCAGGTTCTGGATGTCCAGCCGGAGTGCAGCGCCCCAGAGCACCTCATGGGCAAAACTCTCCGGGACCTTAAGGAGCCTCTAGTCTCCAGGTACATGACCTGCACCAAACCACGGATTGGACCCAACACGACCCAGCTGCTGATGGCTGATGAGGGTCAGCCTGCACACCTGAGCTGCATGGCAGAGGGAGCACCTCGGCCCTCAGTGGTCTGGATTACACCTCACAGACGCTACATCACAGCAAAAAGCAGTGGCAGGGTGGAAGTTCAACCAGATGGTACTCTGGAGATCAAGGCAGCGGAGCTGCATGACAGCGGGGTGTATTTGTGTATTGCCAGTAACCCTGCTGGTAATGCTAGCCTGTCAGCCTCTTTAGCTGTGAAGAGCCTGGGCATTGGGGACAGATCACACTACATCAACAGGAGCTCAAACTATCTGTCAGACTCTAACAGCACATGGGGGAATGGGACAGTACTGTACAACATGACAGTCCCGATAGACATAAAAACTATCATTATATCTACAGCCATGGGCTGCCTGTCTTTCCTAGGTGTGGTCATCTTCTGTTTTCTGCTTCTGTTTGCCTGGAGTCGAGGGAAAGGACGCCATAAGAGCAGCTTTGATATTGAGTATGTCCCTCGCAAATCCAACGGAGCATCAGCAGAGGTGTCAGAAACCAGTGGCCCACGACGGGTCAACATGAAAATGATTTGAAAATGATGCAGACTTAAGCATACAATAGCAAAGTCAAAACAGCAAAATGTCCACATATCAGCTGAAAAAAATGTTTTTTTTTTCTATGACACAGTGGATTTGTGACAAACGAAAGTGATGTGCTAATATAGTGGGTGTCAATATGACGGTGATCTAGTGATAAAGTTGGCATGTGAATATAAAAGTGAACCCGTGGACGTGTTTATATGAAATAATGTTCTCATACAGTACATTGAATATACTACTATAACCAACATATCAATATGGGAGTGATATAGTGCTGCACTAGGCATGTGTTTCAGTGGTGATGTGATGAGTAATGATGTTGTCGACTCACCGTGACATCAAGGTGACGGAGCGAGCCGATGGGAGAGACAGGGGACATCTTCGTATGGCAGTAGAGCTATCATCGCTGCAACATGTCAGGACTAAATTGTCTAATACCCATATTAGCTGCAGTATGAAAGGTGTGTTCATGTGTGGGCGCGTGTGTGTATGTGTGAGTGCATCAGTGTGCGCATGTTGCATTCGTGCGTTTCTTTGTGCATGTGCACGCATTGCCTTTCTCGTTGGACGGAACAATTAAAATGAATGATAGGGTCCAAAGCGTTTTTTCCAGGCCTTTTGTCCTTGTTCGGTCATTGTAACAACAGTATTGTCACTGTTGAGTAAAACAGAGGATTATCTATGTTTGTATGCAAAATCACAGTTATTATATTAAACAGAAATGCTGCATAAATTTTGGAATAGGTCATTGTCCCCCTTGGAACGACTCCAACATTAGATGGGGATTTTTCTAAACTCAAGGAAATGATCAACACACACACACAGTAGTTACAATGTGAGGTGTGAGCTTTGTCTTTACAATAGAGCTCACTTTCAGCAACACTTCTCCTGAGAAATAGCAGTGGTCAGTGGTGTTATTACTCTGGAAAAGCTTTTAGCTATAGAAATGGCATGTTAAACCCATTTTATAAGATAATAAATCATGGCAGATTTTCCTGCCAGACAAATCCCTTGATATGATATAAAAGAGTCGGTGTCCAGACACAATGGCAAAGATTTACTGGCCGGTGCCCTCTTTGGGCTGAGACAAAGTTGAGCTTCAGCAGATTTATGGGTTGAGTTTCCCCCCTCTCTCATTTTTCTTTGATCGCACCACTTCAAGCTAGCGTGTCCGGATTCTTCCCTGGGGCACTTGGGTATTTAATAGATGGCGATTTGAAAGTTGTAGTGGAATCTTGTATTGTTTAGTTTTTTTTTTTGTTGAAAATGTTTTAAATGTTTAGAAAAAAAAAACAGTAAATCAAGTAAGGGCAATTCTTTGTAAAGCAGGGACGTGGGTGTTAACTTGTGTGATCCTGTTGTGATAAAATGTTCAAGGTTGTAAAATTGTTTTCATATGACAAATTTATGGGTATATTTTCAAAAGGAAATAAATCTTAATCATACCCCTAAAATTGGAGTTCCAGGAGTTCAGATTTTATTTGCTGACTTTACAGTGATGTTAGCATATTGCCTTTTAAATAATATTAATTATTTTATCTAAATTATAATATCATTTATATATTTAAAAATGTTCTTATAACTCATGATTTTTTGGTAACATGTTACTTGAAGGGGTTTGCATAAGACTGTCATTACACTGTCATAATCATGCCATGACACATGCCAAGAACACAAAGAAGTCTTTGTTCATGTTTATTACCGCTGTCATTAAGTGTCATTCAATTATGCCATTTTTAATGCAAAGCTGACATTGTTTGAGATGTCTTTGTTATGACAACTTGACATTAACCAAGGCAACATAACCTCTCAGTCTTCATCATGACAACCTGACATTATCAGATTTGCTA
>JAJHUR010077484.1:0-29320 GCA_027495735.1 Lutjanus campechanus | reverse complement strand
TAGGCCTTTTCTACCAACATTGAACAAGCCTCATTCTGTATCAAGCATTTCAAGCATTTCCACAAAAAAATAAAATGGTTCAGAACACTGAAAAGTTGGTTTCCAGCTGGAAAAAAAATATATAGCAGGTTTTCCTTGGGAACCAAAGTGAGTGCGCCTCATTCTGCAGGTTGTTGTGCTTCGTGCAGTGCCCTCTCACTATCACAAGATAGTAACAAGGTTCCAAAAATCTTGAACAAAACTGTCTCAAGAACTAGAGCTAAGTTGGTGGAAAAGTGCCCTTTATGAGAGGTCCTACAGAGAACCTTTCCGTTCCATCCAGAACAGTTCCACCGTCTAAGGGTGCAGACAAGAACCCACCCAGAGTGTTCTATGCCAAGGATTTCATCAGAAACCTGCCAAGGATGTTCTACTGAGAACTCTTTTATATTCTAAGGGTTTCATTTAGATCCCACCCAGGAATATCTAAAATATGTATTTTACAAGGGTATCACCTATAACCCTCTTGTCTTCCAAGGGTTCTATGAAGAACATCTAATCCTACAGATTGTATTTTGATTTAATAACAATCTATATTATAATTACCACCGTTTAAACTGAGAAAACATATTTTAACACTGCTTTTTAATCATCCTTGAAGAGCCCCGAAAACTCTGAAAATGATGAATTCCAACAAGGGTTCCTTGAACAAAAATGGTTCTTAATGGAACCCCTACTTTTACAATGAACCCTTGGTAAACCCTTTCTTCAAAAAAGGGTTCTTCAGAAGCAGATGGTTCGGATAGAACCCCAGTCCTTGAGGAAGAACTCTTTGGAACCCTTATTTCTAAGTAGTTCAACATCCTCTTGATGGTGACAAAAGCACCAGTTCAGCCACACCCTTCTTATTAAACGCACCACTCATTAACTTCACCATCAATCCACCCGTCCCAGTTTGCCACTTGAACTAAATCATCGTACCCTCAAACATCACACAGGTGCCAGAGGCTGGCCACACATTGAACTGTGCTTTGATTTAACTGGTGTTTAATGTTAAATCAATACAGTGGAGGAGCCTCTGACTCCTCACATACAGTAACGAGTGAATGAGAGTGAAATACAGACAATCGGGTGAGACGTCTGTCTGGTAATCAGTGTCAAATGACCGCCCAAATAATTTCCCACTACAACCATCCAGGCAGTGGTGGACTCAGGTTGTCTGAGGGCAACAGCTGTGGGTGACAGTGGGCTGAAAGTCATGATGCATTCATGGTGAAGCAATTTCAATCACTGGTTCAGATTAAATTAATAATAATAGACAGAGAAGTGTATAAGAAGTTCCTAAAATATCAGGAAAAGCCATCTCTGAGGAAATATTTACAGGGAATAATCAGTTAATTGTACCAGTTGTTCTGTCCTGTTAAAATATATCCATAAAATATGTCACTTGGTGAGAGGTCGTGAGTTTACTCAGTGACAGAAGAGGTCCCTTAAGGAAAACGGTTTGGAAACACTACCCTAGTGGGCAATTTCTCTACTTGAAGGACACCCTGGGGAGCATTTCATCATGATTTATCTACCATAGGGGCATCCAAGGGATACTTTTGCAGTGTATTTTTTTTTCAAACAGCCTGTCCTCACCCTGAGTCCACCAGTGCATCTTGGCATCACTGATGTTGGTGTGCCGCTCTGTGCAGTGTACCTGAACAACATGGGTTCAGTCAAATTTAGTCAGGTACAGTGTGGTACTTGGATGCACTTACTGTAAAATCAACCCACCTATGTGTGATACCAAAGCTTTTACTTTTATTCTCCAGAGGAAAACACTCCATTAACCCCCATCGCTTTTTTCTTTCTTTCATTTTAGTGCATGAGGGCACTTTCTCTTCAAATAGCGCAAAGTGGGAACACGTACCCTAATGCAAGTTTTACACCCAGCGCACACGCTCGCTTCAAACTATCCCATTCCTCCTACAAACAGCTATTAATGGAGAGGTTTTAGCAGAAGAGAAGTAAGTGAAATACAATACTAAAATACAACCCCAATGTCAAAAAACTTTGGATGTTGTGTAAAACATAAAAAAAACAGAGTGCAATGACTCACAAGTAATTTTTGACTCATATTCAATTGAATAAAGTACAAAGACAAGATATTTAGTGGTCAAACTGTCTGCAACATATTCTACAAAAGTTTGGACAAAGGCACCAAAAGACTGGGAATGAATTTGCAACATTCAAAAGGTAAACAGCTGAACTGGTAACAGATCATAGTATCCTGATGGGGTATTAAAAGGATCAAAAGGGTCTCAAGCATGGATGGGGTGAGGTTTACCACTTTGTGGAAAACTAGCCAGACAGTTTAAGAACAACGCTTCTCAACAAAAAACTGCAGGAATTTTGGGATTTCACCATCTACAATCCATAACATCATTAGAAGATTCAGAGGATCTAGAGAAAGCTCTGCACATAAAGTGCAGGGCCAAAAACCAACACTAAATACCTGTGACCTTTGACCCCTCAGGTGGCACTGCATCAAAACCCCACATAATTATACATTTTTTTGTTTTCAAAAACCATGGATGCCGTGACCTCAAGGCTAAAGAGGAAAAGGACCATCCAGACTATTACCAGCACTAACTTAAAAATTCAGAATCTGTGATGGTGGGAGTGTGTAGTTGGCATCATGGGTAACTGTCAAATCAGTGAAGGCCCAGTTACTGTTGAAAGGTATATGCAGGTTTTGGAGCAACATATGCTGCCATCCAGACCATCTTCAGTTTTAGCTCCAGTGTCTCCTCGTGGGGGTCTTCCACACCGGGAGCGATGTCTGGCCTACCGGTGGGGGTGCTGTCCTGTGGAGAGCACTCGCCCGGGTGGCTGGTGGGCTCCGCACCTTGGTGTGGGGCCTCCTGTCTGCCCTGGCCAGAGTGGTCTCTGCGGTGGTGCTCCCAGTGGTCACAGGCCATGGTTGCTCTCGGTGTGGATGGCCCCCACATGTAGCGTTTACCTCACCTCATGCCTCGGTGCCCAGCCATGTCTCTTAGTGTTGGTCACTGTGTGTGGGTGTGTGTGTGGGTGTGTGTGTAGGTGTGCGTGTGCCCATGTATGTGTGTGCTTGTGTGTGTGGGTATGTATATATATGCTTTGTGTGTTCTGTGTATTTATGTAAGGGTGGAGGGGTGGGTTTTCGGTCTCGGGATTTTTCTTTGTTGTTTTTAGCCTCTGTGAGGCACTTTGTGTTACCATTGGGTATGAAAAGTGCCATATAAATAAAGTTGAATTTGAATTTGAAAGTTGAATCCAGATCTTTTCCAGAGACAATTTTTGCAAATCATTGCATTCTGTTTTTATTTACATTTTAGACAATGTTTGTGGTTGTAGAATGAGTTACAAAACAAGCGACACAAAGCAAATCTTCAGGGAATAAACACTGTTTATAATCAACACAGGATTAGTTTACTCGTTATTGCAGGAGTCATTCTAATCATCCCTCTCGCATACGAGCAGCCACCACCTACTGCGAACGAGCTGCAAATGTTGATGCCAAACAACCCTTATGTGCACACATCTAATAACCCAGTTGTGATCATTCCTCGTGCGTCCTGATTGCTCCGAGCTGGATCTTGTTATAGATATCAGCGTTGCTACTAAGCTACAAGTGGGTTGAGCCATGTCCTTGTACTCGCCAGTAATTGCTTTGGTATTTTTAGTTTGCCGGTGTCGGGGTAATTAAAACAAATAGCAGAGATAGTGGAGACAGTGATCTCCTGTGGCTCCTTGGTGTGAGTGTGGAGAGGTTTAGTAAGGTCAGACACTGCAATGTTTTCAATTAGACACCTCTGTACTAATGAGGGGTTTATTAGAGAGTGTGGCTACTTATGCAAAGTAGGACTGCTGAGTGACCGAGACGTTTACATCTCAGGATAAAGGCGGGCGTGCAGAGGCTCTTTATTGCTGCCTGACCTGACTATACAAGGAGAAAAACAGTATAATATTAAACAAAAAGGATGTAAATTGACAAAAAGGTGTTTATTTTATATTCTGTAGATTTATACAATATAAAAAATGTACATTATGATCACAAAAAATAACTGTGATTTCTGCAATAAATACACTTTTATTTTTCCATGATCAATCTTAAAAAATAACATTATTGATTTGATGTCACGTTGTTAAAAGTGTCTCTGTTGTATTTACTCTCAAGTGTCTGAAAAGCAACAAGTACAACCTCCTCCTACAGTAACTCCACAACAACTCACATGTCCCTAAAGTCAGCCCTCGTCCCGTCCGTGACAGCAGCCTGTGACGAAGGCGGGGGAGGGGAGGAGAGAGTTCAGGTACGACCGTCCCTCAGGTGGTCGACTGTGGCCCCGTTGGAACCGTCTGTGTGTCTGTGGTCCACAGATGCAGGCGGCGGGAGCTGCGGCAGGTCAGGAGGGCCGCTGGGAATTACCCAGCAGGAAGAGACACAGCAGGTTCAGCACCACGAGGATCAGCACCAACCCGACAAGAACCTTCTGCACCCACAGACACGAGTTCAGCTTCTGCTCCAACCGCGAGTTGCAGACCATCACTCGCATGAGCTGGTTAGATTTAAAAAACAAAAACAAAAAGGTTTATCAAAACACCTTTTAATGAAAGTCACAGAAACAAATCAGTCTATTAGAGATGTATATTAATTTAAAAGAATAGTTTGGGGAAATATGTGGTTGCTTATGCGGTTTCTTGCCATGAATTAGATAAGAAGGTTGACGCCACTCTCGTGTCTTTGCGTAAAGTACGAAGCTGGAGCTGGGAGGCAATTAGCTTTTTTAACAGAGTGGAAGTAAGAAAACACAAATTATCTCATTCATTTGAATGGGGGTGGTACGTAGAGTGAGGAGGAGACTGAATGAGGAGAGGAACTGCTAGTGGTGAGAAAGCAGGGAGGCCGGTACTGATATTAGGTAGGAAAAAAAATCTGATTATGGATATATTGGCTGATATTCTTTATTAATGTATATTAAATCCAAAATGACTTCACTGGTATTTTAATCGTAATAGATAAATATAAATAAAAAAAAGACTAACAGAACAACTTGGATTAAAGCTACAAAAAAAAAAAAACTTTCATATTTCAGATTGTTACTGGAAATCATGGACGTCGTGTCCTCCATGTTAAAGAGGAAAAGGACCATTCGGATTGTTACCAGCCCTGACTTCAAAAGCCAAAAAGACGTCCCTGCTTATTTCAGCAAGACAGATTCTGCATATGTTTAACAGTGTGGCTTTGTAGTAAAAGAGTTCAGGTAGTAGACTGGCCTGCCTGCAGTCCAGACCTGTCTCCCTTTGAAAATGTGTGGCGCACTATGAAGCGCAAACGACACCAACAACAGAGACCCCAAGCAAGAATGGGAAAGAATTTCACTTTCAGAACTTCAAAAATTCATGTCCTCAGTTCCCAAACACTTACTGAGTGTTGTTAAAAGAAAAAGTGATGTATCACAGTGATAAACATGCTCCTGCTCTAACTTTCTTCCCCAACGTGTTGGAGGCATCAAATTCAGAATGAGTGTGAATTTACAAAAAAAACAATAAAATTAATCAGTTTGAACATGAAATATCTAGTTTTTGTACTGTATTCAAGTGAATATATGTCATAAAGTTTTTGCAAATCATTGCATTCTGTTTTCAATTTTATTTTATAGTACACAACGTCTCAACGTTTTTGTAATTGGGATTGTAGAACGGTGGGGTCAACAGCATCTCAACAAACAAATTTATTGTAACGTAAAGCTAAGAACAGTAGAGGAACAAGGCTTCTCTCACCGCTGTGTTTAATTCCTGCTGCCCGTTGGTCCCCGTCTCCACAGGGCTGTCCCTGAGAGGACTCACTGTGGGTTTAGCGCTCTCCAGAACATGACAGCGCAACCTGTGGGAAAGTCACAATCTAATGAGCGGAGGCCATCAGGATGATACGCAGCCTACAGGTCCCCTGTCACAGCTGTAATGAGAACTGTGTGGCGACAGACCATCACTAAAGAGTGTACAAATTCTTTCACACATTTACTGACATGGCTAAATAAAGAGAGCACAGGCACATACCTGTGTTCCATTATCTTAGCTTTCGGTACTTCTTTCCAGAACTGTGCAAGTTCTTGTGATCCAGCGTTGTCCATCTCGGCTGCCATAACCAAAAATCTGTCCTGCGGAGAGGCTTGAGAACCTGCATGAAAACAATCAGGGCAAATATCAGACCAAAGATTTCATACGAGCCAATACAATGTTGCCAGAGTTGTTTCCGGGTACATAAAAAGAGCAATGGGAAAGGTTAGGCTTTTTCAGTAAAATGGAAGAAGAGTTTAAATTACTGTTTAAATCAATAACAAAACCAAGGTAGCTGACTGACTGACTAAAAAAACAAGGCTGTGTCTGAAAGATTTAGTGCTAGACATGAAAAAAACAACAACACAAAAACACCACAGCATAAAAGCTAGGGGAGAAAAGCAACCCTGAAATAGGTAGCGCTGATTACTCTGAGTTCTATGCAGCACATCATAACCTACAGCTGACACTCCAGCGCTTTGAAGGCCACAAAATGTTTTAACTCGCACAGCACTGTCAGTTGTGTGATGGTTTGTTTTGGAGAGATGATTCTTTTATCACTCTTGAAATATGTATGTCAGGGAAAGAAAAGTGGCTCGCGGCACTTTGGGAAGGTAAGAGTCTGGACGATTTGATTATTCTGAAGTTCAGCATTTGGAAGCATCTACTGTGAGTGGAGCAGAGTGCAGAGCTTAAGTGCAGTACCTCCATGTAAGGACACCACTATATCTACTGAGGCTCCGGGTTCACAGCTGCTGCTGCTGGGCTTCACTCTGTACTTCTCAGGTGCTGTGGTCCGTACCTGTGGACACACCGCAGGCATCGTTACAATATGAAATGTCAGAAAATAGGGAAAAATGCCCATCACACACCCCAAAGCTCTAGTTCACAACGTCAAAAAGCTTGATGTTTTTTGAACCATAAGATCTTCTATTGGTAATATAACAGCAAAAAGCAGCAAATTGCTCACATTTGAAAGGCTAGAACCAGTGACTGTTTAGCTATTTTGTTCATAGCATCTGGAAGTTTGGATTAATATGGTAAAAGTGCATATATGATATCATAAATGTTCCTAACAGGCAAAACCTAGTTAGAAAACTGCTCATTTTGCTGTTTCGATCAGTGATTCCCACATGATGTGCTGTGAGGTAAGTTCAGCTGTGCTGTGGGATTTTGTGATAACCGTAAATTATTACTGCAATATACTAAAACTATACAAAAAGACATAAATTAATTTTTAATAGGGCTGCACAATTAATTGAAATCACAGTATGGCCGAGTGCAATATCCAATCGCAGAACCAGAAAGAAATTGCAATTTTTTGAAAAAGAAAAAATATTTAAGACAACAACATTATAGTGAGGTACTGCAGTGCTGAAAACAAACATGTTTGTTTGGTACAGAGCACAACAAATATCACATCATCAAAACTTTTTTTTTTTTCAGTAGAAATGAATGTTGTTATACAAAAATGATCATTCCCATTAAAACAATATAACCGTGTAGGCTAAATTTTTTAATTAGCTCTATTTCCCAATACAGAGGCAAATCCTATACCATAAAAAATCCTTTAAAAATCTTTCATCAAACCCCATTGCAATTATTAGAGTGGCAAACATCAAAGGCCCTGATTAATTGATGTTTTTTTTCTCTTGGTTGTTTACAGAGGCTATTTTGCATAGATATGAATACAGGTGTGTCCTTTGGTGTGCTCAAAAAGTTTTAAAACTACTGGTTTAGACCGTTTGTCAAGACTGTGTAGGCGCCGCAGTTCATGTTTTGATTGACATCTCCCTCAGGAGTACCAGCCAGCACGGAAGCTAAACAATGTGCCGCTGTAGAACTCAGTGGACAGGGGCAGCAGCAAAATGCACTTTAGCCACCTAAAAATAAATCAACATCAGTTTGAGTGAATGCTGTATTCACAACATTTTCATTGCTTTACTTTGCTGTCAGACAGTCTTTTCCGACACAAAACTGAAGCCACCACCTATGCTCTCCACCAGACTTCTATGACAAAAACAGTCATTTTAACTTTCAGAACACAGGAGTTGCTGGACTACCCCCCCGGCTCCAACAGTTTGTTTGTTTGTGCACAGCAACTCCCATCTTCTGTGAGGTAAAATTACTGTTTTTGTCAAAGGAGTCTGGAGCAATACAACAGCCTCAGCTCTGCAGATTAAGCGGGAGCAGACAGGCAGTGTTTCATCTGTTTGAATGAGACAAGTGACGTGGATTTTTTAATGATTGGCTTGCAAAATTAATTGCATAATTTCTGTAATAAATATCCAAGCATAATCATGCCCAATTCAATATCAGAAAAATGTACAAATATTTGATAACAATATTTCCATTTTGGATTAAAACTTATGTGATAATTTTTAGAATGATTAGTATTATGTACACAAGACCCTAAATTACAAAGTCAGAATACTGTGGTGGATTTGGGTTCCCAGGGGCTTTAAATGAGCAATATCAATTTTCTGTCAATGTAAAACTAAGCCTGTTATTTTAAAGTTATTATTTTTTTGGCCATTTTGCCTTTATTTGAGAGGACAGCCTGAAGAGTGGACAGGAAATGGGGTAGAGAGAGAGGGGATGACACGCAGCAAAGGGCCGAAGGCGGGAATCGAACCAGCGGCCGCTGCAGAGGACTAACAGCCTCAGTACATGGGTCAGACGCTCAACCAACTGAGCTAAACCTCCGCCCCCTAAGCCTGTTATTTTGAAAACAAAGACCCACTGCTATGAAAATATACACTCAGTGACTGCTAAGTGACTGCGTGTCTCACTGCCTGCCAGACTTAACATAATGCTCAACTATAAAACATCTACACCTTCTACAAGATTATTAATGATTTCTTATGACTCATAAACAGATACAAACTCATTTTTCAAACATTCAGCATTAATTTGAAGTCCAATTAATGTGAAACAGGTAATCAAAAACAGTTATTCCAGCTCGGAATAGACTAAATTTGGTTCCTTGCTCTCTGGTGACATATCAAGGTCATTTTAGATTCATTACTTTCAATATATTATAGATATGTTCTTAAAAAATGCTTGAACTACTTATCACTTGTCATTTTTTCTGTTGGTCAATTAACAGATTTATTATTCTAATCATATTATCTCAATATTCAATTATTAGCAGTAAAGCAATACTTCTGTAAACTCACACTGTGCTCAGAAACTTGAACACACACACCACACACATGCATGTGAGCGCCTTCACACTCACCTTGAAGGCCACTTGATTTTTGGTGACATTGCTCAGGATAATGAGGCTTTTTTTCTCTGTCTCCCCAGAACCAAAGCTGAGCTCCTCTGCAGGGCTGCGGGGAGAAAAGAAACACACACTGTCAAACAGAAGCCACATTAGAAAGCTGTCTGGGTGGAAACCAGAGGATCGGGGCTTAAAAATAAAGTAATTTTTTCACTCAAGTGCCACTTTGTGCACTTCAGTACAGATACAACTGCTAGATGTAGACAGGAGTTCCCCTTTCGTTCTCAGCATGCTTTGTTGTTTCTCTCTTGCGTGTCTTATTAATACCGATTGGGCTGCTAAAATTGCTGTTCCTGTATGATTACCCTGGGACTTTTTAGATTTCCCTGTTACACATCACTTTCCATCAACAACTATCTGCTTCAGTGAGTCCTTCCTGAATGAAAGTAGCAATATTTTGTTTTGTAAAACATAAAAGCATAATTTCAAATACAGGATTTCTGTCGGGTATGTTTACTTTAATCTAGGTCAAAACCAACAGGCGAACCTCTGTTGACCACCTGTTTGTTGTAATATTATTTTTCATTTTATTTAGAAGAATGCACCACAAACAATTTGACAAAGAACGCTCTACAGGTAATAATGCAGGACCCGCCTTATTATCCTTATCATTTAAACTGATAATGTTATTTTGTGGTGCATATTTCACATATTTGCAGTTAATCATATTCCCACAAATCAATGGATACACAATTAATATGGAGTTGAAACAATTAGTTGATTAATCAGTTAGGTGATTGACCCGTTTGTCCAGTTGATTGAAGCATTAATGTTCTGTGGTTTGCAGATTTTAAGAGAGATTCTTGAAGGATTCTTCACCATCATTTGTATCTGGTCAAACAACTAATTTATCTCTGTTTCTATCTGCACTCAATATGGTCAGGGCCTAAACTGGAAATCAGTGGGACCTTTGAGAATTTTCTTAAAGCCTGGAACTGATATGGGTTGATCAGAAGTTGCTAAATTTATTTGTTATTGGAAAACTCTCCACATGACAGCTTCAGAATTGTACTTCAGATCAATGCCTCAGATCACATGAATAAGAGAACTATTACATAACAACTTGAATGAATAAACTTTTAGTGTGTCGATGAACGCAACAGATGCCGTATTAGCTAACCAAGGAGGATTTTCTTTCACCACGACCACCAATATTGACACATTTTAATCTGATTATACAATACTTGTAAAAAGTACATGATCAGTACTGGATACTCAACCCTTGCTCCGGACTACATTTCTTTAAACCTTCCTCAAAGCCTCTAATGTGCTACATATTCTTGACCCATATGGATCTCTCTCAGGCTTTCAGCTGGCTTGAACTGCATCTGGGTGCACTTTAGGGTTGTCACAATACTGGATTTTTAAACTCTGATACGATATTTGTATTTTTTTTTTTTTTAAAAGATAGGCTACTTGATACATCTTTTGATATCACATAATAAAGAACAAAATGTTCCTAATCACACAAAATGGGATTTAAAATTACCAACCCACATGCAGTGCTGGTACAGAACACAGTGGTGGTGTCAGGAAAATAAAGACTAAACTTAACTGAGCTTTTGAATGAGCACTTAGATCTTAGATCATAGGCTAGATAATACTTTTAATCGAGTGTTAGTATCATATTGTTTAAACATGCGGTACAGAAAAATTATTGATACTTCTGACAACCTTAGTGACCTTACAGGTAACTGGAGGAATTAAACTGTATGTTTTTTTAAAACCAGGTTTAATGTCCAACACAGTAAGAAATGTTTTTTTTATTTAGTGCGCATAGTTTTTTATTATTATAAGACAAAATCTTTGAGGAAATATCAGAAATACTTCTTTCATGTCGCAGTGACGTAGGGGAAAGTTGTTGTCTGTCTTTGATTGACAGCAGTAGGCAGGCTGAGCCCTGGCAGGGGAACGAGAAACAAAATTTAAAAAAACACGTTGTAGTTTAAAAGTCATGGACAGATAGCTTGTTGTTAGTGGTATTGAAGAGCTAAGGACCATACCAGTATCTATATGGACAGAACATTGTAGGAATATTGTAGGGGGGACTTTTGCTGCTTTCACAAAATATTAACAGAATGAGATTTTCACTGAATTATCATCCGTAATGTGGATATAATGACTAAGTGGGTAGAGTGGGTAAACACCTGAACAGGTCTGGTAAGTTAAGAAAGAACTATGTATCACTTTGATACAATATTGATATACTGCCCAGCCTTAATTTGCAGGTATGTTTACACACTGTTTAATGTGTGGCAACTGACTAGCTAGACGATTTGTTTCTAGACTGCAAACTGACTTTAGCCCAGTAAATGTTTCTTTGGCTTTTGTTTAACTCGTTGAATGAGCATTCAACAAATTAAGATGCAGGACAAAGACGTGCGGTCATGTTTTTGAGTCAGACTAAGGACACTTTGGCAGAGAAGCTAATGTGGGTTGTTTTTCACAGTCTGTGGCTTTTGTGTTGTGTAGCAGCAGGATGTTGTTTGACTTTTAGTCAGTATGACCGTTGCCCCTTGACAGAATGCAAATGTTTCTGTTTTATGAAAACATGGTTTAAAATGAGGTGATTTGATTGATAAATTAACGCTGAACAGTGGGTGACATTATCATGAAATTTTAAAAAAAGAGATTTTAAAAAATCCTAACTTCTGGTTTCCGATTTTGCCTCAAGGTAGAACTCATTTAATTTCCATTGAACTTAATGCAGGATGGAGCTCTGATCATGCATCAAAGCTGTGAGATCTTGAGCCAAAGCAAATCTGTGACCTAAAACCCACGGATGAGGCTCTTTGCCTCATTCTCTGACGATCGTTGTGGGTGTGCACTTGATGCTTCTCCTAGCCACAAGTTTGCAACAGTCTAACTTGGCTATAAATAGTGTGTGATTTGATGAATTCAGCCTCAGTGAACAGTCAACACTTACTGCGTTGGGGACTTTAACTTTGCCAAGCAGAAACTAGCAAATGGATTATAATATTTGCTTCATATGTATAAAGCTTCTCATTGATGCAGCTTGGCTATATTTCATGCACTAAAACTGCTAAGAACAAATAGATTTCTTCTTCTTCATGCCTTCATGTGCTCTTTCCCCAGTAAAACAGCTGTAGAGCCTGGCGCTCGCTGAAGCTCAGAGTGAGTCTTCGGGCTCTGGAAACCTTTGGCAAACACAAGATCAAAGCCCCCTACTCCCTTCTAAAGCCCACAGCCTCGAATTAAGGCTAGCACAGCTCAGAAACATAATTGCATTTAAGGCTCATTTAAATCTGTTTATCACTATAATTCACAGCCCAGAGCTGTCAAAATCCTCACATCAAAGCCACTACTCTGTAAAAACAGAACTCAATAGACAATATTCGTGAAACTGAGAAGTAACATCATACAGTGTCTGAATGCACTACTAAGTATTTAACCAAGAACCAACCAGATCATTGTGTTATTGCTGCAAAGCTTTGCAATGTATCACTTTTTGAAGTCGCTACCCCCTTTTGCAATTCAATGAATGCTCAATTAAACATGTTTGACGACATGTGCAAGAGGTGATGAGCGCTCCTCTCTTAAAGTTCAATTGATCATTGACCAGTGTCTCTCACTGAACAATTGATTGGTAGCAGCCTTAATTCCTGCCCACGTGTGGCCAGATCAATTGGGCTGTAAAGGTACAAACATCAATAATGACTTTAGGCTTTGAGCCAATACATTAGGAGAACATTTCGTCAATATGTACAAGGCAATTACAATTTTTTCAATTTGTAAAAATAGTAACAAAAAAAAATCTGCATATGGCTCCTGAATACACACACTGCATGTTTTTTTAGGTACACATAGCTAATACAAGGCAGGGGCTTTGGTGGACGGGGGAGCTTGGGACCAGTCATGTTTTTTTTTTTTTTTTTGCTTCCTTGTCCCATGAATATTTCATATTTATGTTTTTATTTCAGTTGTAAGTATGCTTCTTGTGTTCTTGTATCATGTAAGTTTATATGGAAATGAAGCATGGCAACTCCTTGTTCTGTAACCTTTTACCACCAGGCTTCACAATAAAAATATTTGAAACATAGCTAATACAAACTTGAAACAACAGTCCTGCAATTTGAATGTATATTTATTCAGTGGAGCAGGCGTGTAAGGTCAGCAGTGCAACACCTGAACAACCTCTGGGGTGTCTTGTTCAAAGGGGATTGGCAGAAATTTGGGGACAAGAGGATGTACTGGTAGATTAAGACATCATCAATACTGGGCATCATATCAAACCACCCATCCTTTGGTCAACCACTCTGGCTTGTGTGCACATACGACACCAGGTCCGGCACAACCCGAGTGGATGCTTTCATACCCAACCAATAAACTCTTAATGAACGAAGCTGTCGGTTAAACTCTGGTGCAGACTCTTCCAGGTGATGGCAGATAAGAGATTTTAGCCTGATTTCCACAGTTAAATTGCGATTAAATGTGTCTGCTGATTGTAAACTGTTCTGAAAGCCACTTTAAAAAGGTATAATAGGCAACATTTTCTTTCATACAGACTCACACAAACATAATCCCTTTCGATTTTCGCTTTGACCGAATAGAAGTGTGTGGTGGTGGCAGTATCTGCAGAGACTATGCCCTTTATCTGTATTTCTTTGTTTTTCTTTTTGTTTTGCTGTGCTTGGGACACTTTACCAACCCAAAACATCTGTATTCGGCATCTTGGTATCTTTCTTTTGCGTTTATGAACAGCTCGGATAAATCCAATTGATTCTACCTTCAAGCTATCTGTATAAGCCGTGTATGCATTTATGCAAATCATTTCGTAGCCATGGTGACACGCATGAGTGTGGGGATTTTCCCCGATCAAAGCAGTCTATTGAGGTTGTATCCTACTGTGTCTTTGGGACTTTATTTTTCAGTGTCCCGCAGCTGTTCCAGATTTTACTTTAGATTATCTCAGACTCAAAAACCATTGTCCCAAACTGAAGTTCATTTTCTTTTCATTGTACATAATAAAGATACAACCCCATTTCCAAAAAATTTGGGATGCTGTGTAAAACTTAAATGAAAACAGATGGATTGATTTGCAAATACTTTTCACCCGAAAGTTGAGTCAAGCAAGAAAGGGAAGGAATTCCTCTTCCAAAACTTCAACAATGAGAGTCCTCATTTCCCAAACATTTTCTAAGTGTTGTAAAAAGAGAAGAGGTGATGTGACACAGTTGTAAACATGCCCCGTCCCAACAACTCTTTGTAACATGTTGCAGACATCAGATTCAGAGTGAGTGTATATTCACAAAAAACAACGAAGTTAATCTCTTGTCTTTGCACTGTATTCAATTGAACATGGGTTGAAAAGTATTTGCAAATCATTGCATTCTGTTTTTATTTACACGTTACACAACATCCCAACTTTTCTGGAATTGGGGTTGTACGAGTTGTTGAGATATTTCAGTCTCAACTGAAGTGGCTGATCCTTTGACCAACCGACTGGAAATTCCATCCTGAGAGCCATGCCACTAGCACGGCTAAAAACAGCATCCAAAAGAAAAGGAGAGACTGTCTGCACACTGAAATTTGCAGGCTGCCAAAAACGTCTGTGATGCACCGTCGGACAAACATCCAAGTCAGCAAAACACAGGCTGCACTGTATTTACGGAAGTGTCAGTGAAGTACAGCCATACAAGATGACGACCAGACTGAGAGGAGCATGAGCAGGATGACCTACCTAACATCTAACAGAGGTCCTTTGAAGGTGGTCAGTGGTTTCCTGGCTCCTTTGGTCCTAGCGCTTGTGTCTCCTTTATCATTGTCCTCTGACCTCAAACTGTCTTCCAGGAAATTCACCTGAAAACAACAAAGAACACTTAATTAGAAAAGAGACTCTGAATCCTGATAATGTAATCATGTGACCCTTATCTGGTTCCTTCCCTGAAAATGAAATGTTTGACCCTTGCCCTTCATTCGGAGAAAGCTATCAGTTAATGAAGCTCTTGACAGCCATCCGTAATGATTAATAAATGGTTCTTGGAAAATAATGGTCAAGTGTGACGTTATCAGAATAGAATCTTCTTTGAAAAATATATTTTATCAACCCCGGATGACTCCTGACCCTTGTTCCTACTAGTCTCCACATGGAGCACAAAACAACCAGCGTGTCCATTTGAGCGTGAACCAAAATAACCCACAAAAACTCATGACTTGCGACAAAATAAGGAACCTTAAATGAAAGTAGTTCAACCCGACCAGGAGTCATATTCTCACTCATTCATGTTTAGTTTCGCTTCAGCAAAACACCAACAAACTTTGACCCAAATCATCAGCAGACAGATCAGAAGACCATACAACAGCTGACAGGATAGAAATTGTGTAACGTCTGCATAAATGTTGGATATTATAAATAAAGCACGTGAGGTGGGGATGTGGATGCTTTCACAGTGTTGCCGGCACCGCATATTGTGTAAAACAGATGGTGAGAGTGAGCAACATCATGGGTAGGGGGGGAAGGTGAGGGGGGAAAGGTGAGCGGACTCTGCATGTGATGGGAACATTTGTGACTCAGAGGGGAAGTGTGTCATTTGCTGCGATAAGCAACAAAACATGTCATCTTAATTTAATGGCTGACTGTCATGCAACTGCCACAATGAAGACATCAGGAGATAATCAGCTGCTGATGAAATGTCTCTATTTATTTGTCACTTTAAAGAGCAAGCTCAACACAATTAGGTAATAAGGTGACTAGAAGAAAGTCAAACATGATCAAGTATTAATTGAAATTTAAACTTTGAAATGACAGGTTCTGTCATACAGATTTTAATTAAAAGCACAGTGATTTGGTGCAAATATTGTAGCTGTTTCTGTCATACAAAAAAATCATTATAGATTAACAAAAAACAAAATAAATGGCAATTTATTTTGAGAAACAAATAAAAAAACACACTATAATGATCATGTACAAAGAAATAAAAAGATCATAATCAAAGACATCTAAAATTAGAGAACTTTACCAGGATTCCTACACATAATGTGTAAAATATGAAATTCAAAGACAAATAAATCATTTACATTCTCCTGAATTGAAAGATGAGTGAAATGCTCATTGAGAGGAGTGTCTATTGATTATACAGTACATATTGAAAGGCACAAAACAAGATACAAGGTTAGTAATCCCCAGAGTCACAGACCTGGCAAAGAAAAATGTTAAAGGACAAGGCTAGAGCTGGGTATAGTTAAAACTTTCAATGCCGGTACTGGTACCGATACCTTGTTTACAATACTGGTTCCTGACCAATATTTTTCGATACCAAATCCATTTTAATAAAAAAGAAAATTGCATTACAGTACAATTACTAACTTTAAAGGAAGAAGCTGTTCAAAGACTTGGTGGTAAAAGAAACAAAATCTCTCGTCCCTAACGTAGTGTTTTTCCTTCATCACACTGCAACATTTAACGTAAGACACCCAATCACCACTATTAGATATTAGTGCAAGCATATGTAATTATATGCTCAATGATGTTGATGAGATTTACCTCTTAGGTAATGAAATTTGGTATCGAATGACAAGTGGCATTGAAGTAATTCGGTTGAGGCCATAAAAGTAGTGATACCCAGCCCTAGATAAGGCACTGAGGGCTTTTATTAAAAGCTCCTCAAAGGCAAGCATGGTTAAAAATGTAGTGCTAAGGGTTAATAACTTAGTCTACTGTAATATTACAGTAATTAATTAGTACTTTTTAATCTGAGGTTAGAAGATATGACTGTTAGTGGGCAGTAGTTACTCAGCTGGCTGTTCTCTTTGAGCTGATTATAGTGTGAAATGTGCTTAATTCAGTGTTCCATTAATATTGTGCGAAAGGTAGACTGCACCATTGAGCTGACTTCCCTTGAGAAGAAAGTCAGAATTTTTTGTGGTCTTTTAAACAGTGCAATACACTTTAGAGGGTCAAATTGAAATGTGAGGTCCAGGACAGGTCAGGGGACGAACATGTCAGGGGGTGGTGGCGACGTCGGGCGACTGTGAGGGAGGTGCACTCACAATAATTGGGAGTCACGTGAGTGCACCTGCCTTTCCAGCCTGTTGAAGCAGAAATCTTCCGGACTCCCTGAGCTCCTTGTGTGGGTGTGATCCTACACTGCCTTACCACCTCCAGCCCTTTTTTCAAAACAGAGAGAAAGGCAATTAGCTTCCTGAAGCCATCAGGCTGTCAGCGCAGTGCTGCCTGGAACCCAGAAGAAGAATTCAGGACGGGATGGGTGGTGGTGGTGGTGGTGGTGGTGGTGGTGATGGTGGAGAGGAAGGGAGGGAGGGAGGAGGGGGGAGGGCAGTCTTTGTTTATTTGGACAAGCAGCAGAGAGCTGAGCACAAGCAATGTGGAACGTGTTCAGATGGGCCTGAAGTGGCGACAGGCTGGTATATTAACACAGTGCCACAGGTTCAGTCACAACACAGGCTGGCAGAAATCAAGTCTTGTTCATAATGGCTCATGAAACGACTTCACTCTGTGCAAACAGAAGAGCTGAAGATTTGAAAAGACACCAAAAGACAGTAGATACTGCCAATCAACCTGCTATAACAATTACAATTTTCTCTTAATCTCTCATATTAACCTCTCATTACCACTCTCCCTTAACCTTTCCTTTCCATCTATTGTGTCTGTTTTAGATCCTTTTGGTTCGTTTTTGGTAAACAGCCAACAGGCTTGGCCAAAGGGTGGGGTTCATACAGTTTCCTGACTTCAGTTATAATTAGTATGTAAACCTCAGCGAGTGGCAGTACTTTTGTGCAAACACACAGAAACCTGTGCAGATGCATCTTAACACACCGAACCACTACAAAATCTGGCTGGTGGTTGACGCACTGCAAGTTGAGCAGTGTGCTTGGTTCTGGCTCTTTTGTTTTCAACATGGTGGCCGGGTCATTAACATTCTCATTTTACAGTTAAAGTGCATAATAGGCAATGCAGGATTATGTTCCTGCATTGCCTATTATGCACTTGACTCATATTTGACCAGCACTGTCTGGATGGACTCGTTTTCATAAAGTTGTTATCAAGTCGTTATTATGCAAATTAGCATGCAGAAACTGGTCTGTTAACTTGCACTGCAGAACTGGTCATGCACCGTGCCGCTGGATTTCATGGTCTCCATACAGAATAAATAAGACCTGACTAAAGCTGAACGATCAACCAATTTTTTTCAAAATTGTTGTATGGCTTAATGCAATTTTCAAACTGCAGGCGACTTACCATTTGTTAAAGGCAAAATGTGAGCCAAAATCTCATTTTAAATCAAATATTGTTGCATTGCGGAGATATAAAAAAAAACCCACACCATTGTTTGGCTCAGATCTCTGCAAAAACCACACCATAATCATTTTAATATGTTTTTCAATGAAAATTAGAATAATAATATAAAAATTATCCTTCCTTATCAGTAGAAACACTTGCAATTAGATATTTTTTCAACATCTTTCAGCCCTACTGTCAACTTGACATCCATCAACAGATTCAGTGTGTCTGCACCATTAGAAGGCACACAAATAACAAAATTCAAGCCTAAATTCAAGGTTGGAGCAAACTAAAGAAAGAAATATTACTCAGCAAACCCTTGAGGGTATTTGATTGTATTCAGACATATTCATGCATGTACTTGTATTATAAACATACTCACTGTGCCTGTGTGTCACTACAGACTGGTTGTTGATAAACTTGTTTCTCTGACTATCCTGAGATGTCTTTTGCCCTTTCCAGATAGAGCTGACTCAAATGCTTTGATATATACTACACATCAGAGGAGCGTAGTGTTTGTTAAAACACAGTTATAGGGGGTAAAAATTAAGACAATAATGCTCTAATAAAGAGCTATGCACCTTTTCTCTGGGGTTAGTTTCAGGGCAAGTTCATTCCATTAGCACCAAAAATAACCCAGGAAGCATGTGAGGTGAGTCCAAGTTTATATTTTACAGTGAGAACATGAACAAACTCCAAACACGTGGCTGTAGATTATTACTGAGGCAACAATTGGCTGATTTGCATATCTCTGCTCTGTAAATCTAAATCTGTTGTGCATGACCAATGTGGCGTTTATTAACAATGGGAGCACTGTTTGTTTGTCGGGACTTAGGAGGCTCTTGGGAGTAGCTTTGGGTGATGCAACACCGCTAGGTCTCTCAAGCAGATATAGTTTGTGTCCTATAGGCAGCAGGCTACAAAACCACTGCTATTCCAGCTGCTATAAACTACAGCACAGCTATGTCCTAGTCCTCACATCCAAAGTAGGTTAACCCCGAGTCTGCTGCTCCCTGACTGTGACAGCAAAACAACAAGATATCTGTAAATAACAGCTGCAACACTCAATAACAGCAACACACATACAAGTCATTCCCTGATGCCTGGCACATCCTGAGACAACCCCTTTAATGCCCTTCATCCATTTCCATGCAGGCTCTCTCTGCATGCTGCTAGCCAGAAAAGAGGCTAAATAGATTATGGAGCGAGGGCTGGATTGTCCTGTAGGGAGTGAGCGGAATTCGAGACATAAGCTGCAATCTTGACTGCAAGCAGGTAAAAATCTGGTGACACCAGAGTGAGAGGGAGGTTGACATATTCAAGATGAGGCCCGTGGAGCGTCTTAGTGACGGTGTTTCACTGGGGCGGTGTGCCGCTGTTTGGCGGGAACAGGAATCCAGCTACAGCAGCGAAGAGCTTAAATAACCGACTTGACAACCTCTGCGGACCATACCGCGAGCTGAGAGGATGAGAGAAGCCGAGCGCTGGCTGGCTGTGATGCATGGGCTTTGTTGGCAGGATTTAATTGCGGCCAAAGACATTGGGAGTCACCTTCACAGAGACAATGAGCAAGAGCTTAACATCTTCCAAATCGGGGCATTACTTGCCACTTAATTCACAGCTGTCTCTGCAGAGTGGTCTGATTACATGCTGTAAGCCCAGGCTCAGTTTGAAAAAAAAGTGAGTGAAAGAAGAAACAGGAGGAATCTCTAACCAGAGGGCATCTAATCTGACTAGTAGCAGAATGTCACGTCTATAAGAGATGGACACCACTGCTTGAAATGCCAGAATTTATCATGACTCAGCTACTCTCAGCTCACATTAAATATAAGAGCATCTTCACTGATGGCAGCACGAAACACTGCTCCTCCTATGTATATTAGTTTTAAAGAAGCAATATGTAAGAATTGCTCATCCAAAAATTAATACTGCATTCCAAGTAGTGAGTTGGAGCCACAGACATTATAGTAAATAGGTTCAAATCTTCAAATCAAATGATGAAAGGTTTGATAATAATTAGAGAAAAACTTCAAAGTACCTTTTTGGGCTTTACCGCAACCTCAGAGTTAAAGCTGGACTCAAGTGCATCTTTGCTCTCCGGTTCACCCTCTTTGCTCTCCGTCTCGTCCTCGCTGATAATCGGCCCGTTGTCACATATGGGCGTTTGGAAGTCGTCATCAGGTAGAGGTGGGTAGCTGTACTTGAAGGGGTCCTGGAATGTAGCCAGATGAGTCATTTCATTACGTGCATGATTTTTTAAAAATTTTTTAACCGTGCTCATCCATTTAAATGAAGGTTTCTTTATTGAGGAGGGAAAGTCCAATGACATTCAGATGAAGTAATATAAGCATGTGGTTTGTGCATTGGAAATTCCGTTAAATAATCTATTTATCCTTAAGGGAAGTGACGAAGTCACTGTTATTGTCAGTTGGACTGGTGTGACCTGACAAAATCAACATTTCTTTAATAGCTGATTGCAGCTCTAAAGATAAAGATCCCAGTGTAGTACAAACACTACTGAGGATAAGCAAAAATATTTCTTTTTTATGGTTTATATTCAGTATTTGTTTAAAGATTAAAGCTTGTATGGTATTATTGTGAATCACACCATCATTACAATATGAAAGATAATAAATATTACTGACTTTGTGATAGATTGTAACAACAACATATTTTCTAACTATGACTGTCTATTGATTAATGCTTGATGAAAGACTATTTATGGACATTTTGGATACAAAACATACAGAAAAAGACATGAGAACATACCGTTCCACCCATGTGAGGTGGCAGGTACTCAGGGCCTATGAATGTCTGGATCTCAGACTTGGTTGCAAACTTGAGCTTGCTGATTGCCTCAGGACCCAACCACGACTTCACAATCTTCCACGCAGCTGAGATGGAGACATGTTTATGGTCAAGATGTGTCGGAATGACGTCATTCAGAATAGTTATTAACATAAATGTTTGTATGGAGGCAGGCTTATTCTCACCATTCATGATCCAAGGCATATCCACAATGATCATTTTGGCTGAAATGATAAAAAGGGACAAAGTTTGTCCATGAGAATTATGTTCAAAAAGGCCCAGATCTGACACGCCGTTAATGATGTGTGAATGTAATAACAACTTTTGTTACTTACATAAAAACTTTGGATAATATATTTTGAAGCAGTTGATAATGTACCTCACAAACTCCATGTCCTGAAACACAAAGTGGAAAAAAACACAGACATAAAAAGCTGAACCACACAGGGAGCTTCAACTATAAAAGATGCTTTTTAGGATCTTCAACAGGGAGAATGTTTGTTCAGTCTTAACCAGCTCTGGATTTAGTGACCCACTTAACAGGATGTTATTTGGCCTTGTTTTTACTATTATAGTTTTTTCTTTAATAATTACTCAAACCAATCAATAAATTATCAAAATAGCTGGTGATTAATTTAATAGCAGATTATTAAACTAGCTTTATATTTTGGATTGTAGCAGAAAATAAGCTCTGGTGAACAGAAGTTTTGTTCAGTAAGGTAATCTTGATGCCTTTTCAAAGATTTCTGAAGCACAAATGCAATCGCCACAAGTCAAAAGTTAACATTAGGCTAGAAATGAACTGCACTGCAGTCACATAACTCAACACCACCAACACTTAGTGACTAGTGTTAACAGAGGTTGTCAGGGACATTAAATGTCATCATGTCAGTCTCATTAAGCCACTTGCCAGCAACAGCCTTTTGTAAAGATGTGTAAAAGCTTCAAAATTCACAAGTGGGGCATATTTTATGGTCATAGAACAAAATGCGAAAATTGCACACTGATAACTGATTAATCACTTTGAGTCATTGGGTCAGTCAAAATGCCCAAATATTCTGATTTCAGCTTCTCAAATGTGAATATTTTCTGGTTTCTTAAGTCCGTTACAAAAGTAAACTGAATATCTTTGAGTTGTGTACAAAACAAGAACTGTGAGGACATCATCTTGGGCTTTGGGAAAAGATAATCAACATTTTTTCACCATTTTCTGACATTTTATGGACCCAACAACTAATTTATTAATTGAAAAAATAATCAACAGATTAATCAATCCTTAAAATTGTTACTTGTAGCCCTACTCTTACGCTTGTGTTTACCACAGATCTAATCTAACAGGCATCTAATCAAAAACCCATTCAAAAAATGAATCGACTTTGAGGGAACCGGAGGCACAAAAATCATTAATAAATAAATCATTTCTGGGTTTTACGACTCATTTCTTCAGAACTCTACATGCTGTTTTGTCAACCTTTGATTGCACCACCTACGTCTAACAACATCTATCATTTGAAGGTAACAATCATCTTAAAACAAGTAAAACAAAGGGGCTCAGCTCACAGTAAATGGCTTAGTCTTAAAATGTATTTCTACCACATAAATACTAAAAGGCTCCTGATTCAAACAGATAATTTAAACTACACTTTAGATTGTGTCGGAAAATCTAATCATGGCTAACAGATCAAAGACATACAATAAATCTCATTTAGAAACCACATATCCTACTATTTTATGTTAATCACAATCATCAGACAAACAGCCGATATGTCAATAGATACAGCCCTGCTACTCTGGCTCAGCTCCATAATTGGCTTGAAGCCTCATTGCTAAGCAGGAGACTCACTCCTAAGCCTTAATGAGATCATACTGGCTACCCAAGCTCGTACTGTGGTTCAACAAGCCTCAATACGCCTGCTTTCCACAGTGATCTTCCACTCATTTAGTCTCATTTCATATTTAAGATGCCATTTATCTTTTCTGTCTTGCTTGTGTTGGTTTATTTGTGTTTAATTGAGACATTTCTCCAGGAGAGAGCGCAGCCAATGAAACACACTCGCTGAAAGAGAGCCTCATCAAGGAGCTAACGCTTGCGACACAGTGAGTCTTGCGGATTAGGCAGTCCACTCGAGTTGACCAACGGGATTTAAAGGTTACTTTAATCTCCAAAGTGTAAAACCATTGAAGAGCATCAGTCCCTGCAAGACCACAGCTCAAACGGCAAGAAATATGAGGATACTCAACAGTGTTTAAATCACAGTCACAGCAAGGAAATTGTCCTTTTCTGTCAAAACAGGGAAGCTTATTTAGGAGAGGGGGTATGATAACGCAACATATGTTTTGTCGGAGACCTGGGTATAACTGCAAGAGAGGAAGTTGGGTTACACTGTGACACATAAGTAAAAAAAAAAAAAAAAAAGTATTTTGTTTGAAATACCAACAACATAGACTTACTATATTGCTGAGGCCAGACTCTGACATGTCAAACACAACAGTGAGTGGCATCCCAGGTTCTTTCTTCGCGTACCGCTCCAGCCAGAAAGCAACATACTTCTTCTTGTCCAATATTGTTTTTGCATCCTTCACGTGCAGCTTTACTTTGAACCAGACTTAACATAGAAAAAAAGAGATTTAATGTGATTAATTAGGGCACTAGTAGTTTTGTAGGTTAACTGAGTAGGTCTGTAAGAGAACAAGTACATACAGAGCTTGTTTCCCTCTTTGTCGTAGCCATGGAGGTAAACAGCACCAGTCTCAAACATCCATCTGGGAATGGTGCTCTCACTGAGATCTGAAATAAGCAAGAAGACACACATGAACAAAAATAATAAATACATTTATTTGTATAGCACTTCCAAAATCCAGCATTACAAAGTGCTTTACACATAAAAACAACAAAAACATTCACAGCAATGTATCAGTAAACAGGTAATAAAAGAGGAATTAAAAACATTAAAAACAAAGGATGATTATAAACCATAAATAAGATACCCAGGATAATAATACAACCACAATTTGTAAAATGAAACATATAAAATACATAAAGTAGTGCAAGACCTAAGTACAACATTAAGAATAGAGTACAGTGTAACTTGTAAATCACTTAAAAAGTGATTTACAAGAAGATACTGTTGTGGCAGTTCCTCAGGCAGGTCACAGGTTGTTCGTTGGTGTTTTTATAATCTGACAACAAACTAGAATTACAACATGGCATTGTAGGCAAAAGGGTAAGGTTGCTGTAAGGTTGTTTGTCATGTTTTTGAGACTATTTCAATCCTTAACTTGGATACATAAAAACACAAAATATTTTGAATTAGGACATTTTCATGTTTTTTCATAATGTTATCATTTTCATCATTCCCATACTTAGCAACACCATCTTGTTCTATTCCTGGAAATGAGTCATCATGAGCACAAATAAAACTAAAACTGGTGCACAACAGCTGAAAGTGTATGACACACACATGTTGGTTAACCATGACTGGACAGCTGAACTTAACTGAATTTCTAGAGGAAGTGTCTCACTATTATTTAAGAGTTTCACAGCACCTATTTGTTGAGGATCCCAGTTTCCATAAAACCTGAAACTGTGTGAGCTAACAATAAATAAAACTTGTCATAAATCCTGGTCAACAGATGAATAAAAGAACAAAGTACAGCCCCCAGATACTAATGACGTGAATAAATCAGATTTCCTAAAAACAACTGTGTGACAAATTGAATTAGCTGGATTAAACACATCAAGTTCCTCAGAAAACAGAAACAGTAGTGATTGTTCTCAGGGGCAGCCTATGCATGGTGATATGGGTGTTTAACACACAATGACACTCTGTCTGGGTTCATCCCAGTGCAGCACAAAGACAACTACTGATCTCTGTCGCAAGCTCACAAACATCTAAATATGGCAATGTCAACACATCTACTTTTAGGTAGCCTAGATATTTAACTTCAATATTTTTTTTGATACTGGAATCGGAAAAAGCTGGCATTGAAGTACAGGGCAAATTCTTATGTTGTTTACTTACTCTTTGATCATCTAGTTCATGAATTAAATATTGAGCTACAATGAATGATCAATTATTAACTTCATTGCCAAATATTCTGATGATTGATTTGAGCATATTTTTTTAATGAAAAGAAAAGTCTTAATACACTGATTCCAGCTTCTTAAATGTGAATATTTTCAGATTTCTTTACTCTTTTATGACAGTAAACTGACAAAACAAGACATTCGAGGTGATTGACATTTTTCACAATTTTCTGACTGACCGACTGACTACTCAAGAAAATAATCGACAGATTAATCAACAATGGAAAAAAATGTTAGATGTAGCCCCGATTAAATCACTATTTCATTTAGGAAGTTTCTGGACAACTAGATCTGTTTTTTGTTTTTTTTACAACATTTAAAGTCTGACAACTTTGGCATCTTTTGTTAAATGAAGAGAGTTTTATAAGGAAACATGCCAAAATTTGACAAGTAAAAAATTCATTTTTAAAAAATGTTTTGTTATTACTTTAGTATCAAAAAGGATGCCCAGCTCTACTTTTAAGTGAAGTTAAATTGCACAAGTCATATTATACAGTATTCAGTATGACTTCTCTCAAGACTTTTCACAACACCAGAACTTTAATCTTTGGTACAATACTGTTATTTCATTTAATTGCACAAAGTGCTGGTACAGAAAAGGTCACTGAACACTGGTGTTGCTGCAAGCCAAATTTCAAGCAGGGCAATAAAAACTGATATGAGGTCTTCATTGAGCACTTAAATCATTTTTAATAGCTCTGGTACTTTCCATACTGTAATTGATGGATATTGTATCATTTTAAACACATGGTCCTGAAAAACTATTGAGGTATAGATACTTCTAATAACCTTACTTCTTACCATTCAGACCAAACTCTTTTCTCCACTGAAGACTGTCATCAATCATTTTCAAGGCATCATCCACAACATAAAGTCTCCATGTCAGGTAGCCTTCCACCAGGGCATCATCCTGTTGGAGCCT
Organism: Lutjanus campechanus; assembly: GCA_027495735.1. NCBI lineage: Eukaryota > Metazoa > Chordata > Actinopteri > Lutjaniformes > Lutjanidae > Lutjanus > Lutjanus campechanus. The sequence goes on along the minus strand of JAJHUR010077484.1, from coordinate 2,892 downwards.
CTCCACATCTCTGGAGTCATATTTTTCTGCTGAATCTGTGAACATGACATAAAGGCTGAATCACATCAGATCAAACACAGGGTTTCACTTCCAGCCACACTGGCTTTCCCACACAAAGTCGCTGTTATAAAGTCATAAAGATGACACTGTGCTGTGATCTCAAATAAAGTCCACCTGCAGGCCATAACATTAGACAAACAGGCTGTGTTAGTCTAAAGTAGTACATGTGGCAACAGAGAGCTAACGTTAGCTAGTCATCTGTTGGAGCTTATCTGAGCATTTAGGTCATGATGACATCAACACGATAAAGTAAAGTATCGGCTAACTATTACTAGAAGTGGACAATTAAAATACAATATCTGAATTTATCAAGCTGACAGCAACCTACAATGCATGTAAAAGCAAGTTACTGTTTAAGGAGCAAGTTAATGTCTGCTTATTCATAATAACTGTTACCTTGGAGGAACTCATTCTTAAATCTTTGTCTCGTCTCCTCAATTTTCTTCTGCAGATCCTGTCAAAAGAGTTCACTTAGGTTAGACACGTCTTTCTTTTCATCATAACAATTTGTATAATAGCTCAAATGCGTTCTAACGGCAGTCAACGATACCTACCTGCTCTCCTTCGTGTTGATCAAGTTCAGCCATATTCAACTGTCCCCGAGTTTCCTTCTCTCTGTTAGTTCCTTCTTTTGCTAGCTAGCTAGGTTAGCTAACGTTTAGCTGGAGGAATCAGTGCGAAGTGTGAAACTGACGTCCTGGCGATGCCATTTTGGCTCCAGCCGTGGCCACACCTCTCCGCGTGTTGTTTGTTTGATCTAAAAGAGTAGAGGGAGTGTTCACTTGTATTCAGATCACAGAAGAGGCGTTTATCTAATCATTCGTGCGCTTGATTCGTTCAAATACTACAACACTGGAACTTAATGTCGTCAACTCGTTACTGTTTACCAGCTCTCACGCACAATGTCAAGAAGGGAACCCCAGACCCGCGAAATATCTCGCGAGAGTGATCACTGTATCCCAAATCATGGCTTTCCCTGACCCTAAACAAGTGTTTTATGTCCCCAACCGACTCGGATTTGAACCACAGCGTTATCGTATTATAAAACATCAATCAGTTAGTACGACGGGCAAAAACAGAAAAACTGTGCCAACAAACCTCGCGAGAATTTCACAAATGAAGGAATCCCTTCAAGACACGACCCCCCACAATGCACTTGGTCTGACAGGAAGCGTTTAATTTCAGTTGGCGCGCCGCATCATGGTCAGAAGGGAACCCCAAACCCGCGAAAGATCTCGCGAGAGTGATCTTTTAAACACAAATATTGATCCTTTCCTGATCTTACCAAAGTGTTTTTTGTCCCCAGCCCTTTGCAGATTTTAATCACAGCGTTGTCACATTATAAAACAATTCGTTTGTACAAGGTGCACAATGAAGACACAACCTGTACATATCTCGCGACAATTTCTCAAATCTTGGGTTCCCTTCTAGCCCACACCGGTGAGCCGCTACGAGTGAGTCGCTGTGAAAAGTTGAAAACGGCTAAATTTCTCGTTCACAAGTAAGTCTAACAACTTGTCTATTCATACGCCTTGGTGAGACTTCCGTCATGAAAGTGACTTCTCCTAACGTGGCAAAGAAGAAAAACGTTAACGCAAGCTGTCAATAAGAGGGGATCTCAGCCGGCAGCTTCTCTGTTGGATAATGGAGAGTTTGCTCTTAGGAGATTTGTATCAAAATCCCCAACGGCTTTCCTTCTCTGGAAAGATAATCTTATTTAACTGCACTGCCACAAATGACAGCGAAAGAAGCGAGTTGGTATTCTGCAGCCTCTCATTTGAACGGGAGGACAACAAGTTCCTGAAGGCATCAGATGGAGCAGCTGTCATCAGCGGGAAAAGATCATCACATGTGGATATTGTGAAATGCCAGTGTGTCATAAACGTGCAGAAGAGAGTCACCACACCGTGTGTTTTAGTGACAAAGAAGAAAGGAGAGAGCTTCCACTTTAGTCTCCTCACAGTGAGCAGCCCAAATCGTCTGGAGCCCTGCATTGAGTTTAAACTGCCTTATGAAATGAGGGAGACTGTGTCCATCCTGCAGGGCCCCACAGTGTTATGGAGCCATGCGGGTAATGTCTTCTACACATCTCTGCAGGCAGGAGAGGTGAAACAGATACCCATTAAGCTGTCCCACACTGTTTTTGGAGAACTTCCCCTCTTCAAACGACGGGTATTTCTTCTTGGACTGCAAAACCAATCAGAACAGTCCACAAGTCAAACTCTGGGCTATTTTTTTGACACTGGACATGTGTTTGATGGCTCTATGATTTTGCCACATCCCTACATTTGCATCACACGGTGCATCCTGGTGCTGTCAGCTGAATCAGTGGATGATGATGATGGTGTGCTGAAATCCACCGTGGTTGCAGCAACCTCCAGTCAGCAGCTAGTTTATTTTGAGAATGGCATCCTCAAAGACATATGTCAGCTCCCCTTTGAGCAACCTGAGAATATTCAGGTGGTCAACACAGGAAGAAATGGCTGCCTGTTTGCCATATTGTTTCACCAGGGCCATGTGTGCGCTGTATGGAAGGAGACATTTCAGGTATGTAAAAATCAGTCTGCTTAAGTACAATTTTGATTTACTTCAGTATTTCCATTTTAAGGTACTTTATGTCAATTAATCAATCAAGACTTTATTTCTATACCAGGATTTATGGGCTGTATATTTTTTATAGCTATAGTTTCATTGACTGTACAAGTTGAACTTGCCTCTACAGATAGCTTCCCAGTGGTCAGGTGTCAGCTCGGTCCATGTTGATGACTTCTTGGGATGTGGAACAGACCAGATGCTGCTGGTTTTTAAGGATAGAGGACAACCGTTGGAGAG
>JAJHUR010077483.1:0-23921 GCA_027495735.1 Lutjanus campechanus | reverse complement strand
TACAGCGACCCCCATTTATTCTGCCCCCGATTATACCGCAATAATTACACTGCCACTTAATTTAAAACACGTATGAATTCACATTAATTTAGCAATTTGCTGACACATGTAACGGTCTTTGAATTACCTTAAAAGAAAAGATATAACTCAGGATTGTGTGAAGCTGATCTGAAAGAGGTGGTGGTGACTTTTCTTTCTTGTTTAGAAGTGACATGAATATAATTATCATTGGCCCTAATTTTGGTCAGTATAGTAAGACACCTGTAGCAGACAACCTACTGCTATTTGTCTTATAGTTGTTTTCAACATGTATGTAAATTTAAAACGGAAGCACACTTGTCAGAACTGAAGACCGTCTGCATGTTAGTCAGCTTAATAAGGCACCTGTACTAGACACATATTTTCATTTGTCTTATACTTGGTTTAAACATGTAAGCACTTTCAAGCGTATCTTCCATAATTAAAGTAGTAGTTTAACAAGTCCTACTGGGATCTTTAGAGCAAGTATATGAATGTCAGTACAAATATTTAAGCCTTATAAAAACGCCCAGCAGACATCATGTCAGGCAAATGTTATTTATAATCAAATATTATCCATATAAATAACCAGAGTTAAACTATTTTGGGGCCCTGCAGCTTTCAATGTCAAAACTAATCTATAAATGGGAGTGAACTGGCCCGACTACACACACACACACACATATATATATTTAATGTGTATAGATAATGTTGTCATCAGTCACCATAAATATAGAGAAGTTGTCTAATACACATGACTAAGTACAGTCATTGTAATCTAAGCATTTTCCAGTAAAATAGAAGAGCTTTGAATAAGGTCACTGAAATCTAAACATTAAAGTGAAATAAATGAACAAAAACAAGGACTTGTGCTTTATATGTGCTTCAGGAATATTATTAATATGAAGTCACATTTTCTCTGCATTGTTTTATCGAGGGCAGTGTTTCCCAAACTTTTTACAGCCCCATACCCTTTCAAATGTTCAAATCCGCAATGTTTGGCTGAATTTAAGAGAGTTTGAGTCTTACATCATTTCCCACACACAGTCAGTGCCTGTATTTTGCAAATCACAGGTGTTATCTTTTGCATAGCTCCTATGTCAGCATATATTCACCAGTTTGGAAATTGGGGATCTAGGGAATTTGCACAGTTAACTTAAAATTGAATTGCTTGAGATTTAATCTGTTGAGGAGGTGTCAACAAAGTGTAATACTTTGTTGGTCCTCAAAGAAATGACCAAAAATTGTAATTTATTATTCCAAATTCAACCCATAATTTATTAGCATATAATTATATAATTCAGTTTTACAATGTTACATTCAGTCCAACATCTTCAAGAATTTTTTATTTAGGGTGTCAAAATATGACTTGCACTTTACACATTTCACTTTTTCTGGTATATTCCATGTTGCAAACAGTCAGTAAAATGAGCCACTATAAATTTTTTACCTCATGATCTTCTGTAATGACTACACTGTGTGCTCGGATTATAGTTAAACAATGTAAATGAGCTGTGTAGCTGTATAGCATAAGAAGCAGGGGTCTGATTTTGTCACTTGGTGTGTTTTTGCAGGGTTAAGACAATCAGAGGCAACATACAAGTGCCTCCACTGTACGGTTTCCTTTCCCAGAGTGTGACTCGTCTGCACGACGTCACCAATGCGACCATGGGAAATAGCAGTAAATAGGCTGCCACCAACAGCCCCCTTAAACCCGAGGAGGTTCCTTGGAGAGCCCTGCAACGCCCCAGTGCATCTCAGGAGAAGGTAAAAACTCTACCTTTCCACAAGACATTTTTCTTTTAAAGATACAGTTGATTTAGTTTACTGTATCCAACTCAAAAATATATAAATTAAGGTTTAGATGCTTTCAACATCAACCAAATGTCAGCATGTGTGTGACTTGTGGTGCCTTATCTGTAGGCAAAAAAAATCAAATGCACTTTTCTTTTTCCTGAATGTAAATTCAAAATGAAAGCACACTTGTTGTTTGTAATAAAGACAATCTGCATGTTAGTCATCAGATGTAGGCCTAACCATTACAACACACAATTTCTTGTGTGCAAATGTGGCGTATATTGTTATCATATTTTGACAGAATAATAGACCAGCACATATTGGATAGAAATGCATTTAACAGTAGTACATCAGAAACACAGGGTTTATGGATTTAGATAAGATTTGAAATTGGCTTAGACTGAATTATCCAGTTTGAACAGGTTTGTGCAATGCATTTTGTTGTTTGTTGAGTTTATAACATTGGCTCTGCAGTGATGTTGAGTGCCTTAAAGAGTTTCCACTAGAATCTCCATCGGGAGCATTAGAACCTCCAGCTACAGTACATTGTAAGGATGCATGATATTTGATTTTTGCTGATATCTAATATGTTATTTTCCAACTCATTTTGGCTGATGCCGATACATGCACATATTTTTCCACCTAATTGCAGAGAACATCAAGTCTTACCTGTAGTGAAATTCTAACAAATTGTTGTACTGTCATATTGGCATTTATTTTCGGCAGATAGAGCTGACATGCTGATATTAGCGCGTGTCCCTCGTAAATTGTTACATGTGATATTTTGTGCTGCTGCTATCCAGCCAAAACTACACACTGTGGTATTAAAATAGAGCAATTTTCAAGCACCATAAGCCCACATGTCAACATACTGAAAGCAAAAACTCAAAAGTGTGACTCATTTCCTCACAAGATATTTAAGATTTCAAAGGGGAAAAATATTGCTACAAGAGCAAGATTCTGTGTCAATCTATTTTTTATTTTTTTTTTGTTGATTGCTCAACTGGGTACTAGCCTGAAGTCAATTTTTACTTGCCTCTGTAAAATTTGTCTTATTTTAGAGTAACCTGGAGTAACTGGAGTAAGAGTAAACTTAATTGTCATGTTTGATCTAGGGCTGCAATGTTTATGAAATGTCTGAAAATAGTGAAAAATGTCTGTTCCAGTTTTTTAAAATCCAAGGTGATGGTTTTGTTTTGTTTTGTTTTTTTTAAGTTTTTATATAGGTTTCAGCAAATTATACAATCATTTTCAGACTTTTCTTGCAATGTTTTTCTATTTACAGCTGATAAAACAAGCACACCGCAGCTGAAATGGTTAATTTCTGAAATAAAACAAAGGTATAAATTAGTTTTAAAAAATCATTACAAAATATACTTAAAAAAGGTGGTATGGCTAAAGCAAAGCTCCATTTTAATAAATGTGTCTTTTGGAGTCTCAAGGCAAGATGATGTTTTTAAATGTCTTGTTTTCTCAGTTTATAACCAAAGATATTCAGTTGAATGTGATAATAAATTGAGAAAAGAGAAAATCTCATTGGCCATTTTTGCCTGAACGGTTACTTTTAAATGATTAATCAATAGTCAAAATAGCTAATAGTTTAATTCTCTTCTGACCTGGGCAAGTGAGTTGTTAGATTTACTTGCCTGACAGGGTTTTAACTTGCCCCAGGCAAGTAAATATTATGTCAGTATTGTTATATTTGGATATCCTCACCTGTAATATTTTTTATATTTTACCTTTATGGCAGATTTTTATTGATTATATCTACATCTGTGTAAAAGCAGAGCATCTGGACTAATGCAGTTGAGAGGTCATTTAATGTAAAGGCATGCATTGCATCTATCAGTCAAGCATCTATAATGTAATGTATTGAATAATCTGTGCAATTAATAGATTTTTTTTTTCTGCATGATGTTACAGCCCACCAGTGAGACGCCAGTGGGGGAGACGAGACAGACCTGTACTGCACAGTTCCCTGGTCCAGGATGAGAACTTCCATCATCTGCTTTTCTCCCAACATCACCAACAGGTTCCTTTAGATGAGTCCAGACAATACAGCCACACCAGCACACCACCACGCATGCTTCACCCTGCTGCTCACCTGCCCCAGCAGAGCCCCATCATGGTGGATCTACACGACCAGGTAACAGAGCAAGAACGACCTGATGGGTAAAGAAGTTCCATCATATATTAAAGATGATTTTCTGTCTCGCCTGACTAGATGTATTCCTCTATAAATGTGAAGATTTCATATGGAACATACATGGTGTTGTGTAGTGATATATAAGGTGTATTTTTTGGCAGATAGACTTCTGCTTTAGATTGTGGAATCACCCCATTTCTCTGCCCCTGCCCCACTTCTCTCCTTAAAAGATGCACCAGGGATCAGTTCCAATATCATACACTGTTACGACGGTGACGACTCATGGATTTCCCATCCACACCGGGCAGCCCCTTCCAGGGTGCAACACTCAGCAGCTCCCAGCATGCTCGGTAATGTTCAGCGGACAGCTCTCTCTGCTCTGCTGCCTTCCTCCTCCTGTGAGTTTGAAAAGGAAGAGCCCAAATGTCAGTGGCATCCATGTAGCACATCATACCAGCCATGCACTCTGTCACTGTTCATGACTAACAATTTAGCTGCTGCTGTTACTGTGGTGGATGTTAGTGCAAATACTAGGAACAGTCGAGCTACATAAAATATGACTCTGTCGTACATTTAGTTTATTTGTGGAAACAGACCTCAGAGTAATAATTAGTGTGGTGTTGTGGCAATACTGTCAGTACTGTTTTTTTTGTAATGCATCGCTTCTGTTCACTACATGCTTATAACATGCTGTCATTATAACTGCTTTACTGCAAGTATAAGGAGCAGATTTGTTTTGGTTAGGTGGAGGCTTCTGAAGTGTTGAGTTTGACTGATGACAAATAAAATTAAAAAGGAACGTGGATTTACATAAATTTATGTCCGTTCGTGTGTTTTCCTTTTTTCTCTCCTCAGCTCATACAGGCATGTACCATGCAGCATATGCCAGTGTCTTATCAAGCCTTTCCACCCCTGATCTCCAGCGAACATTTTGTATTGCACCCAACCCCATCTGTACCCCCCCACCAGCCGCCGCACCTTACTCCTTTGAGCCAGTTTGTCCCTTTACAGCCTCAACACCCACGCATGGTGAGTAGTGCTTATGTTTATCAATGAAAACTCGCTGGTTTGGTAAAATTCATACATATTAATGACCTTTCCTGCACATCTCTCTGTCCTCTCAGCCTCTACAGAGGGTAGAGAATGAAGTTGACCTAAGAGGGGACCAGCACCCATTAGGGACCTTCTCCTACCCTCCCTCTCATCACCCACCAGCGCTGCCTCCTTCTCTGCCCTTACAGTATCTTCCTCAAGAGCCTCTGCATCAGGAGCTTCCCTTCGGAGTGGTAAGACAGCCTCTGAGACATTTTCAGACCTTTATTTCCCAGGGAAATTGACAGTTCACTTATATCCATGCCGCATTAATTAAATTAATTGTATGATTAGGAATTGTTGTTGAATACTTACGGGAAGTAGTGTGATAATAGGGTTGTAATGGTACACAAAATTCACAATTCGGTGTGTACCTCGGTTTTCTGTACAACAGGGAAAACAAAAGACATTGTAGAATATAATGTGTCATTTATTTTGGGGGGGAAAAAATCAACAGTGGCTCATTGTCCATAATTCTTTGTAACAGTTATGGCACTCAAATACTGTCATATTGTCAATAAGAAAAAATAATTCCTGAACACATTGTGCACGTGTGTACAGAGCAGCACAACGGACTAACATGCACATATGAAGGCACATTGTAGCAGAGCTTAAGCACTTTAACTTTATACTTAAATCTTGTAACATTATTTATATCTGTGTGGATATGTGACCATTCCCAGTCTAGTGTTAGCTGCTGTTTTGGTCTGAATTTACAGTGAGAGGCTGCCTGAACCCTGTGGCGAGAAGGACTCGCCTTCAGTCTGGTTGATGCCATAAATAACATGTTACAAGTGTTTCCACAGACAAACCTGACTTCAGTTGAACAATGTCATTACACAGTTTTACAATAATCCCTGTCCATTTTCATTGTAAATAACCAGAAGCAGCAAAAGTACATAAGCTTGTCAAACCAGGCTAAGCCATCTAGCATGCTACAGTTGATGCACAACATCTGGTGCGCTGCCAAAAAGATCTGGGATGTATACATGTACTGTTAAACCCCTATGAAAAAATAATAGATTATTCCAGCCTGCTGGTTTTCCTTGATGTTTTGGTTGGTATGATTGTAATGCCTGGGCCACACAGCCTGCATGAGCAGCACGTGTGCATTGCAGTCCCCCTTGCTTTTCATTTTGACATACATATTAACTGGTTAGAGCTGCTACACCGCCTGAGTGAGCAGTGTGCCTGCAGTGAGGGTTCATCGCGAGATTCAGCATCTTTTCCTATTCCATTTTCCTATTGTTGCACGCAGCTCTCAGTAAGAATAGACAATTAAAATGATCTGTTAAGAGTCATGTCAACATCATACCAGCAACATGACACCTTTCATCACAGTTAAAATATCTTCATCTGTAGAAAATATCACAAACATGGAAGGAGCAAGTGAAGAGCAGTATTTTTCCTGTGCGCCCTCTCTTTCTTGCTTTTCTCTCTGTCTACAATACTTGACACAACTCTTCTGTGAACTCAGTGTAGAAAAATTGGGCTGGCAAAAACTGTCTGTGGAACCACGTGTGTGAGCCACAGCAGTTCAGCGAGGTAGCACAGGTACACGCAGGAGGTGTGGCCCAGACGTAACACGAGTATGAAACTGAATTCTGTGTTCTCTTAGGAAGGTGTTAAATCTAACTTGGCAAACCCTGCAGAAACTGCACTCTCTTACTGCTGGTCGCTGAGCAGCTCCACTGCTGCAGTCTGGGCTTGTCGAACTTGCTCAAAGGCACCGAGGCAGCAGTTCTTACCAAAGAAGCTGCATACAAGCAGCACCTTTTTCACAGAATTGTTTTACGTGTCCAACACAAGTCTAACTAATAATATTAATGGCTGTATTGCATTGCAGAAATTGCTTGAATGGATTGTTGATGTTTGTTCCACTTGTGCTTTTGCTGCTTTGACAGGTGGAAATGTCTCTTTTCATGAAGCTAATTAATTAATTTTGGAACAGTAAAGAAACAAGTGTTCTCGTTTATTCATTAAGCTAAATGGCTTTTAGAGTACAAGATGAACAAACCTTTGACGGGAGGAAGAGAAAAGCTGGTGAGCCTCACAAAGCAAATATGTCAGTTCAATCCAAAATTTAAAAAAAGAAGCTTATCTTGCTCTCATGTGCACTTTAATATATCAAAGTAATAATAATGTCCTTTGTGTCTAAAAAGTCTTGCAGTTTAGGAAAAGTCTAGCTTGTATTTTTAATTTTTACAGAAGAAACTAATAAAAAGCATTTGTTGCAAAATGCATTTTATCTTAAAGTAAAATGCCTCATAGCGCCTTATCGTTACTGCCTAATAAAAAATGCCATCAATTGTGCAAAAAAAAAGGTTTAGGATCCACTGTTGCTGCCACATGTTGCAGCTTCTGTGTTTGACAGTTGCAGAAATAATCGTAATGAAACTGCTGACTTTGAAATCGTGATCCCACACTAACTGCTGCTTATGTCACAGTACTGTGAAATTGTCCTTGCACGTGCTGTTCTTGAGGCTTTCTTACTCACTTTTTCCTAACCAATGTCATTATTAGTGCAGTCAGACTTTTCTTAAACTCACTATCATTATGAACTCACATGGGAGAAGATGGTTTACTTTAATCACAGACTTCTGTTTTACACAATCGCCTTAATTCCTGTGTCTCTCCACAGCCATATCCCCACATGCTGCCCCGGCGAGTGAGTGGACAGAGATACCGGTTGCAGCAACCTCTCCCCCCTCCTCCTCCCCCTCCATCTTACTACCCAGGCTTCCTCCCCTACTTCCTGTGAGTACCTGCTGTAAACACACACAGTTTATGAAGTATAATTGTCTTAATCATGTGGTTATTTACTTGAAAGTCAAATGCTTGATTATACTATGTCCTCTGAATCTCTGCTGTTCAAAAATGAATGGAATGAAGAGGCAGGATCACAGTGGAGTTTATTGCATTAATGTTTTCTCAACAAGTGATGTTTCTGTCTCTGCTCAGGTCAATGCTTCCTGTGCCTCCAACAGCAGTGGGCCCAGCCATCAGTCTAGACCTGGATGTGGATGATGTGGAGATGGAGAACTATGAGGTTAGTTTGATAGTTTGTGGAAATACAATCTTTTTTTCTCACGTTGAATATACAGTGTATCAAAAGGCCTGGAGCTCTTTTCACTGAGAAGAACTTTAGATTCAGTTAGTTTGGTCAAAAGTGTTTGATCTGTTGTAATTCACTGGAAATGACAATGAATTTAACGTAAAGATGCTGATGGTTTACCTTAATTTGAATATATATTTAATTATAAGAGTTAATTCTCCATTATTCATTATCAGTGTTGGAAGTAATGTGTTACAAAGTAACATAATTTTGTGAGCGACATAAAAGTAACTGAAAGTGTTAAATGGACATATATCGTCTGATATCGATCACAGATTTCTGAATTGAATCAAATCGAAATTGTATCATGGCAGACTTTGTGATATCGTATAAATATCGTGTCATTGTCCACAGAATCAACATAATATCATATCATGATGAAACTTGTGATCTACATCCCGAGTTAACACGTTGTTATATCCAACACCGTCTGTGGTTCTCGTCTCTCAGATCCTACAATCTAAACCAGGGCTTTGATTTGGCCCGCCAGATGTTTCCAGCAAAAATGTTAAAGGTTAAATATATAAATGGATGTTTATGCAGGATTTCAGGCAGAAATGCTCTTAAATATGTAGGCTCTCCAATCATTAATTATTTATTATTAATTTATTTTATTGAGCACAATGGGAAGAGTGTCTGTGTAGGTTCTCAGTCATCCAGGTCATGGTATCCGTAGCAAGGTTTGTTGTAGGCAACTGGACTTCATAGAGTTCTTGAAGACGTTTCGCCTCTCATCCAAGAGGCTTCTTCAGTTCTACAGTCAGAACTGAAGAAGCCAATTGGATGAGAGGCGAAACGTCTTCAAGAACTCTATGAAGTCCAGTTGCCTACAACAAACCTTGCTACGAATGGGAAGAGTGACACTTTGCACGTAGTCAGTCAATTATGGGAACTTGGGGATCCTGGTGCCATTTTGCATCTTAAGAATACAACACAGTAGATGTTTGCTTTTGACTTATGGCCCACAATTAAATTTTGGCCCTTCAAGGGAAAAGGTTCGGTCATCCCAGGAAACCATAGGCAATAAAAGTGCTGCTTACAGGTTTGAATGCTTGTTGTTGCTGCCCTCTGGTGGTTGGGAGTATTAATAACTTGTATAGATGCAGTAATTGGTTACTTTTGGAAAAAAACAACTATTCACTGTAATTAATTACAGATTTTTTTGTAACTTGCACAACGCTGCTCATTATTTATGAATTATGACCTTACAGAGTTAATGTAAGTGTAGAGATTCACATGTACAATAAATTTCACATTTCTATATGCAGCCATTAATTCAAAGAAGTGAAAATCTTTAAAGAAGAGGTTACTGCTTTGCTTTTTTCACCATATCTCCAGATATCCGTTCCACAGTCTGACATCAGCATTGTCCTCTGTCTCTCTCTGTAGGCATTATTGAATCTTGCAGAGAGGTTGGGTGAAGCAAAACCACGTGGACTCACTAAAGCAGATATAGAGCAACTTCCGTCCTACAGATTCAACTCAGAGAATCATCTATCCGAACAAACGCTGTAAGCCTTTTCCTCACATTTTAAATAAATTAACCAATATAGTCAATATAGCTTTGTCTAACAGCCAGTAACTCTTTCCTTTGTTCCCCCACAGGTGTGTTGTGTGCTTTAGTGACTTTGAGTGTAGGCAGCTACTTCGGGTATTACCTTGTAACCACGAATTTCACGCAAAGTGTGTGGATAAATGGTTAAAGGTAAGTTGATGCCAGTTTTGACAGTTAAAGAGATAGTTCAGATTATTTGAAAAGGAGTTGTATTAGATACATATTGATGGTGTAACTTCAGTAGGTGCTGCTTGGCACGCCCCCACTTTAGAGAAGCAGAGAGGAGCACCAGCACGGAAGCTAAGCAATGTACTCTTGTGGACAGGGTCAGCCACAAAAGTTAAAGGTTCCCCTTAAAAAAAACAACAAATCAGTATCAGTTTAAGTGTACGCTATACTTAGAATATTTTCACTGCTTTATTTTGATGTCAGACAGCTGTTTCTGACAGGAAACAGCTGCATTGCTGTTTACAAACCAGCCAAACTCAACCGGTGAAATCAGTCATTTTACCTCACACAACACAAAGAGTTGCTGGTCTTCCACTGCCTCAGTCTGTTAGTTTGTTTGTGTTGTGTGATTTCAGTGAATCCAAACTATCCTTTTAAAACACTGACGTCACACAATAACACAAACAAATTAGCAGATCAGTGCAGCAGTAGACCAGCAACTCCTCGTGTTCTGTGAAGTAAAATGACTGATTTCGCCTTTGGAGTGTGGCTGGTTTGAGAGGAGTGTGATATTTGCCTTTTCTGACAGGACACTGCTGTTATATAAGCCAGTGTTGTTTTTATTTTCATTTAATATTTTTAGGCAGGTCTTTTTAAGTGGCTAAAATACATTTTGTTGCTGACCCCATCTACAGAAGTACAGTGCTCATCTTCCATGCTAGTGCAGCTCTCTGCTTCTCCAAACTGGGGGTGTGCCAACCAGCATCCACTGTAGCTAATCTGCTGCGCTCATACGACCTGACTTCAAATAATCTAAACTATGCCTTTAATTCATTTCATAGTGTTCTCATTGTTCTGTATGAATACTGTGACACACGGTGCTTAACGTCTTATGTGGTTCATGTTTCCGCTTGACTTCCAGACCAATCGCACTTGTCCTATCTGCCGAGCCGATGCCTCGGACGTACACCGGGAGGTGGAGTGAGAACTGTCTCTATCTCTGAGTGCTGAACTGGAAAACTGCACACACCAGAGTCTTCCCCGAAACTGGGGATACCTGCCACCCAACCTGCGTCCTCCAGTAAATATAGCTTACCCACCCACTACTCCCGCCCCTTCCTAAATAATAAGCAATCCAGGATTGTTTCTGGAGCCTGTTGTACCTCTGCTGTGCTTCACTGTCCAAGTCTCATGAAACCCACTGCCTATCGCAGCCTATAGCCAGAGTTCTGGGATCGCCAGCCAGTTCTTTCTCTGCCCCCTCGTTGCAGATTCCAAAGATTTTCCCTACAATGCATTATTTGCTGCTTTTGTTTACAGGGTTTCACTTTTATTTAGTGGATTTGGTTGTGGTGTTCATGAATAGTGGGAGTCCTGCATTGGAAGAGGTGAGTGGGAGCCTGGAGGATGATGGGCTGGACACCTTGTGCAATTAGCAGAAAAAATGGTAGGAATACTTCAACATGGGTATCTGTGTTTGGAGGCGACGCCTGACCATCATAGATGCATGTTCGTGTAGGTGTTGGGCAAAGTGACTTGTTAATAATGTATGTTCTGCAATAATGTATTGATCATTTCAACAGTTTTACCCCTTATTTGTTTTAGATTTGCCAATGCTATTGTGAAAGTGTGACTTGCTGTGGTTAAATGCAGATTCTGTTAAGCCTGAGGTTATGGACTGCAAGTGATGGGACATGCAACTGCGGGGTGTCTCCCACCCCAGATTATCCACTCTGGAACACAGATCTGTACAAAAGCAGTCATGGATTAATGGACTGCGTCTTTTCGAGGTCATCTGGCATAACTGCACAAGTGCTACACCCACCCTCCATGTCAGCATTGTTCCTCTGGCAAGTGTGTATGCGTGCGTTTGTGCGTGTGTGTGTGTGCGCGTGTGCGTGCGGTTTGTCCTGTTCACAGAGCCAATGCATTGTGTAACCACTGGATACAGGGCAGCATGCTAGGATTTGCATGAACTGTTGATTCAGACTAGCAATATTTTAATCAAGCATTGCCACCAAAATTATCAAATTTTAAGAAAAAAGAAGAGACAAAGAAGCATACTAAAAGAACTGCTTGCTTATTCAGAGAGCGCCATGAGGGAAGACTAGCATGTGGTTCCACCCCGACTGCGTTTTTAAGGATGGGAGTCCTCGTCCGAAGGCTGTGCTGATGCCATAGAGCTCTGGAGGCCTGTGCAGAAAGCAATATGTGCAGTGAGTGGCGAGTTTTAAATGAACTTTCTTCCGCTTTTAGGAAGACTGGGCTTTTTATTTCTTTGTTTGTGAGCCAAATCCAATATACAGATATAGCCTATACTGTTCAAGATTTCAGATCTGCCTTCTTATGACCTTGACAAGCACAAACCTATTACTAATCCTGAAAATACTTTGTCATTTCCACTTGTTTTAAAAAGTATGCCGTTTAAAAAAAAGAAAAAAAAAGGTTTATTTATTGGTTTTATCTTCTAGAGAAAAATACATTGAAGGAAACAGTCGGAGCACTAATACAATGTTTGTGTATGGTATGTGTTATTCTGGTAACTTGGTCAGGTCATTGTCTTAGGCCATGGTAATGGTGTTGTAAAAGAGCAACTGTATGTATAGCTTCAGTGTGAATGCTTTTAGATAAACGTTTGAAGACAGAAGAATGTTGAAAACCCTTGTAGAAGTCACTGGCGACGCTCCACGTCAACGCCAGCCGCCTGCATCCCACAGCGATCAGGACGGGGTTCAAATGACACAGAGCTGGAGTGTTCAGTAGTGTAGAAACACTGTTAGACTTCTAGTTCCCTGCTTGTGTTCACACTTAAAAAAAAAACAAAAAATAACCGGATACATTTGAGGTGGGAAGAAAAAGAGCAACAAACGGACTTTTGCTTTGCATTCACTCTCGTCTCTTAACTGCCCCAGTAAGCACTAACAGGCAGTTGTAACCTTTGCTTTTATGTGTAAAGGGATCTTGCCTTTTTTTTTTTTCTCTTTACTTTTGTTTCCTAAGTGAATGTGAGTCTTTGATGTGTGTGCCACCTTCAAGAGAAAAAAAGAAGCCATTTAATGAGTTAAACCCACAGCTTTGAGAATTAACCTATGTGTACATATCTATTCGCTGGCATATATTGTAAGTTTTAAAAAAAAATCACTCAGGGCCTCTCGGTATATAAAAATAAAAGAGAACAGTCCATTTCAAATGGAAAGGATGCCATGAAAAGGGTATATCTGAATTTAGTTTGGTCGTTTTCCTCAGACCATAAATAATTTAATGTAATCAATTATAATATTCTGTTTTGTCGGAAATAGTAGATATTACATCATTTAAAGACAGGCATGCAAGAAAAAAGTAACTATGTTATTAGTATTCACTGAAAAGAGGCAATGTACACTGCAGCTCATTACAAGTGTATTATTCAAACCTGTTTGACTTTTGTTCTTTTACTCGAACCATATGTTCAACATAGCGGTTGTGATCCCATTTCTAAACGTGCCGCGGCGCACACTATTCTACCTAATTCACTCCCAAATCTACTTCAGAGGTGTTTGCATGACTTTAAAAAAAAAAGAGAAAAAAAAGTAAAACAAGTGTGTTATAGTGGAGGATATCTCAACATCTGGTGGGGACCTATTTAACGGTGCACAATATGCATGCTTGTCAACCAGATCCCAACTGATTTTTAGCTCTAGTTGGCTTTGGGTTCTGGGGGTTTGGATCTTAACGCTCAGCTGATAACTGCCATGCATTGTACTGCACACATTTGTAATAGAACTGAATGACTACAAGATTTTATTGCGCTAACTTCATTTTATAGGAAAAAAAAACAGAAAAGAAAAAAAAACAACTGGTCTTGAATCCAGAAATTCTTACATACATTGTGTTACTGTTATTGCCCTAACGACTGAAAAATTACATGCTCTGAAACTACTGTAGTTTATCAAAAGCCATAGTGAAAAGGTGCTAGATGTTCTGCTTTTAGGTATGAAAACTCACTTGCGTGAATGCAATAGTTTGTCATGGATCCCATGTATTCTTAAAGCATGTTATACTAATACCCCTAAACAATGTCAGTGAAAATCAATATAGTTTAAGGGATTTAAAAAAAAGAATAAAGTGTTGTCATTACTTATTTCAGTGTAGTACTGTACCTGCCTATCAGGCTCTTGCTCTCAGTGTATCAATATCTTAAAATGTATTGTTCACATATAGATACCTTAATTCATGTTAATGTTAGCACTATTATTTTTGGAGTAAATATTTAATTGACAATATCCAGCTACCCTATGAAATAAAAAGAGAACCTCCCATTAAGGCCTAGGTAATGAGGTAACTTTTAATGACAACTGAGAATAGAGTCTTGTAGTCTTTCTGTTAAGAGTTATTGAATAATCTCACAGCTTGTGTGGTGCAAAAATGTGTTCCAATAAGCAGCTAAAATTTATTTAGGATTTGTGATTGATTGCTCCGTAGACGCCATTTATTGTTTACCAATGACTTTTTGCTGTGGTGGGATAGTGGTTTACTGTTCTTACTCTCCCTGGCCTCTAGGGGTCCTTGCCTGAACACCAGACTACCCACCCGCCAACAGAGCCAGGGGCATGTGTTCTGTGTTAGGCAGATATTTTGCTTTGGTACTTGCACATTTACAGTTACCTCATTTTTTCCATGTTTGTATTGAGGGGGGGTGGGCGGGAGAAAACAACTAATATATATTATATATAGGAAATGGTTCTTATTAATGTTATAATTTTTCATTCCATTGGAATCATATTGTTTGTAGCATTTAACATAACTAGTTAGTGTATTATATATACATCTGTATACTGTTTGAAATTTTTAAGATTTGTACTTTTTTTAAATGAAAGTTGCTAGTTATGCTTTACCAAGTAGTGCAATCATATTTTTTTTTTAATTGTTGTGGCTGATTTGAAAGGGTTGTTCACTAATAAATGTATGATGTATACCAATATCACACTTGTCTCATTTGACTTAAGCTGCTGAAAGGTTAAAGGGACAGTTCACACCTCTGACCTGTATTGCTATTCATTTATGTTTGTTTGTTTGTTTTTTGCTGTGAGTTGCAGAGTTTTGGAGGTAATGGCTGTTGAGATGTCTGCTTTCTCTTGAATATAATGGAACTAATTCGACATTCACACTGTAAACTTTGGTGTTTAATGCTGATTTATTGTGCAGAGCTGATTCTTTTTTCTTTTTTTTCCGTTGTCTTTGAAATGTGGATGATGTCTGATTCTAGTGTGAAGAGGTCATGGTCCTGAAATAACCAGTTTGCACAAAAGAACAATAACAAAGACTTATCTGAACTTAATACTTATCATCTTATTTGGTATGGGGTCATGAGAAGCAGGTAATTATCGGTATCAGATGAGAAAAAAGATCCATTTTGTGCATCCCTTCTTTACCTGTAGCACGCTGTCACATGCAAGTAAACATGGCGCCCACTGAACATTTACGGTTTAATGTCTAAGTTGATGTGTAGTCGTCAGTGGAAGCCGGGACATTTATGAGCAGTTAATGAGGTTGAGGAGGAAAAAGGCAAATTTTAAACTATGGCTTTTTGTGGAGCGATGGCTACTACTTCTCAGAGCTGTGTTGGATGTGGAGTCGAGCCAGGAGTGGTGGGATTGTGAATTGCTTCACAGAAACAGATTTAACATTTAACATCTGTCAGCACCTCTCCACTCGAGTCTTACAGCAAGACATAAGTCACATGAATTCTGACTGTTCAGACTGAGGTCACGTTGCAAATAAAAAAATCAGACCTTTATCTGATTTAAGAGCACATATGAAAGTGGTCCAAATCAGAGTTGGGGGAAAAAAAATCAGATTCCAGATGTTTTGTGCTGTTCACAAAAAGCTGAGTCACACACTCAAAAAAAGAGATTTGGGCCACCTCTGCCTGCAGCGTGAACGTAATGGAAATGGCATTTAGCTTGTGGTGCTCAAAATACATTTGACAAAATCAACCGCAAAGTCTTCAATAGAAATCAGACCTTGTTGTGAGTGGTTTTTCATTTTCTTTTTAAGAAACATGAAAGCGCTCACAACTGAAGAATATTGATTTTTAATTTTGAACAGTCTCTTTAAAATGCTGCATGTAAAATAACTGTTTGAATGTCATCCTTGTGGAAATGGTTCAGTGATTCTCAAAACTACCTAAAATCTCCTACTTTTCAAAACTACAAACAGAAAAAAAGCTGCTTCTATATATATATATATATATGATGCACTGGTGGCACAAGTGTTGTACATTCTCAATAAACCCACATTTTTAAAACATTTTTAATTTATAGTTGGAAAATTACATCTTTACATGAGCCCATTTAGATGTTACAGGCAAAACAGGCATCTATGAGTAACCACAGGCACACTATGGGCAGACTCGTACTATACTAGATAAAGCCACATGTAAAAGCTGTGGCCTCTGTTAAATATTGTATTTTTAAACTTCATGAGCTTGAGGCAGTCTGCTTTACATAGTAACCAACCTGCATTTGGTCATTTTATGACACAGATGAGTCAAAAAACAAAAGCAAAAAAAAAAAAAAAGTAAGGTAAATCTTGGGTTTTTAAATATCTAACTTATGTACAGGTCATGGCTCATTTAAAACAGGGTTCCCATAAGTCCTCTATGTCCTAATCCACCAACCTGCTCCCTTAAGTAGTACATGTGCTCTCCACACCACAAAGATTTACAACTGCAGCAGCACCAACCCCAACTTACACCAGTTGTGTACTTGTCAGCCACTGTTGGGGGGAGCATGTGTAAACATGAGGGCAACAAGGAAGTTGAATTAGGACACATGGATCAAAACATCTAGTCTTTGACATAAAGAAAATAGCCAAGGCATTCACACCATCATAGAATCCATACTTCTCCATGCTGCATCTTGTATGTATCAGTAGATATTAATACAACCTGCCTTCCTCAGCTGCCCAGACGTGAACACTGGGATATGGTTCTGGTTTTTGCACAAAGCTATGCTACTGTTTCAGTACATTTCAGTAGATGATTAATCCTTTGCTGCAACACTTACTGGTGAGGAAAGACAATAGTTAACTGGTAGCTAGTACAGACGATGGAAAACAAACCTCTTTGCCCACGCGGATACAAAGATGAGTTCAAGGAAGGACTTCAAGAAATATTTATTTGATAAAATTCAAGACTTTCCAGGCTATTGGGAACCCCGTAAACACAACCAAACAAGGACTGGATGCAGGGTGGTAGATTTTTTTTTTTTCCAGGTTAGGATTTTATCTCAATGATCCCTTGTGCATAATGGCCATTTGACAAAAGAAGAAAAAGAAAAAGGAGGAGTGGGTGGGCATTGGAGGAAAATGTGTATCCATGTAGAGGAGGTATGTCATCTATTAATCGTCCGTAAGGTCCTGAACAAAAAGGACCTCGGAGCGGCTGAGTCCTGCCTCTTTCAGCGTGGGAGGGTTGGGCTGCTCTTCAGTTGGAAGGCAGGGCAAGACTCGGCGAGGGAAGTTTGTTACTATCTGAAACTTCTCTGGGGATTCTTTCAAAGAGAAGAGGAAGTCGTATATTACCTGAGAAAGAAAAAAAAGAGTCAATAAGGAAGTGTTCTGTAGATGAAGAGAAGAAATAGTTTCAAATAATGCAGTGTTTAAAAGCAACGAGACTGTGAATATATTCATTATGGTATCTGGAAAAAATGTTTCTCTACCAAGTCTGGAGCACGTGGGTTTGACACTTTAACTGGAATTTAGTCAAAAATGTAAAACACTGGATAAGATGAATCAGATTGTGTGGGGTCAGAGTGATAACAGCGGTACTCACCGACAGAGACTGCCCAAAGAGGAATCGTCTCTCTACTCGTGTGTCGTTGGGCAGTTTAAACACTATTTTGACACTTTCTGGATCATCTGATGGTGGCTCTGGGGGAAGACATTCTGACTTCCTCTCCTTCTCCTCTTCGAGTGTCTGGAGTCACACAACAAAAAGTATTTTTTTGTTTATTAAAAAGACAGCTGTTTCATTCAAAAAGTTCATTTCTTAAAGGGGCAATATGTAGCAACTGCTTGTGCAAAAATGAGTACAGCAGTCCAGGTATCGACTAAGAGCCACAGACTGTATATTCAGTAAGTTGAAATCCTATTTAATACACAATCTATGGTTGAAGCAAGTTTTTTCCAGTATTTCAACTTAACAGGTTTCTTTAATCTTTGATAACATATGGTCATTTTTTGATTTATTACAGTAAATATATTACAGATTTCTCCTTTAAATTGAATACAAACTACAAACAAACTATTATAATTGACTGTCTCAAAGAACTGCTATATTTTAGAACCTTGCGCATAATTTAAATAAAAGACAAGGATACCTCTGTGCACACTTTGTTCAGGAACATTACCACTATCCCTAGAGACCAACAGGTTTGACGTTCCTCCAGAGGAGGCCAAACCTCATTTGTTTATTAGTTAATTTTTTGTTTTGCTGTCCTGTCCTACGAGCACAAAAGAGGTGTTCTTTTTACTAAAATGTGCTCAATTTATGTTGATTTATCTCGGCTGGATGATTATGTAAAACTTTTGTTGTAGCAGACTTTATTTGCCAAGCTCTGGAGAGAAGGCAGAACGTTTTGTTAAAGACCGAGCTGTAACATGTATTTTTGTAATGAAAGGAAATGTTTTAACACTGCAACTGTAATTTTGGTGTCTTGGAAAACCATGAGGGTTAGACACTTCATGTGTATGACACAAAAATAAAAGAAATCAATCATTTCAAGTCTCCATGTGTAGGTTTGAGTGTACAACATAAATTTAATGGAAAATAAGACTCACTCGTCGTCTCCGCTCCTCAGCAAGAGCAGTCTGTCGGACCTTCTCCTCTTCTTGTCTTTGCTGCTCCTCTTCCTCCCTTTTCTTTCGGTCCTTCTCCTGGTCGGCTCGGAGGGAGGCCAGGTAGGCCTCATCCTGCTGCTGCCTTAGCACTTGGGTCTGGTTCCTCTCCTCCCTGAAACAAACATTTGTCTGTACTTACAAACGATGAACCTTTCTGGCACACAGCTATAACTAAAAAGACAAGTGATCCGTTTACTGAAGCCAGATTTTATTCAAATCTGCGATACTTGTTTGTTTCTTTTCATTACCAAAGTGAAAAAGCATAAATAGCAAGTCAACCTTTTGAATTACCAGTGTGTAATGGGCCAACTGTGAGACTGAAAATGAACTGATTTGTTTAATCATCAGCTGAGACATCTGAGCTAAATATCTAATCTCAAAACATGCAACTTCCAGACAGTCTTCAGTGCAAATGAAGACGAGACGTCTCCAGTCAAGTAATCCAGTGTGAATTTATTGATTTCCTGTACCGTTCAAGGCGCTCTGACATCAGATGTGTTTGGTTGGCATCCATGATGAAGGTGAGCTGATTGATGAGGTCCTCTGGCTGAATGAGACCCTCGAGCCGGCCCACCACTGTCATCTTGCGGTCCTTCAGCATGATCATGGCCAGGAATGGGTAGGTGTTCTCCCGCAATGCTTGGGACACTGAAACACACCCAAACAATTGGAAAGTTAAGCTGCTGCTGCTGCTACTGTACATTTCATTAATTTAGTTAGATGGTCAACCCATCCTCGCATATAAAACAAGCCAATTCCCACTTACAAATAGTTTCTGTTTTATAGAGGAGAGGTGATATCCAGGAATATGCCCCAGTTATTATGGATAATAATGACATGTCAGTTGCAAACAAGTCAGGTCTAGGAGTTGTTTCCTTTAAGTGACCGATGGGAGCTGGCACCAATCATGGAACACTTTTATGTTTTTTTTATTAATATAAGACAAAATAATAGGATGACCTTTTCTCCACACTGCTTAATGGTCATGTGCACTACATCCATTCACTGACTGAACATTGTGTTGATGTGTATGTGTGTGCGAACAATCACATCTAAGGACAGACAGACCATACTAACAGGTTAAAAGTAGGCAGGGGGGCTGATGGTCAGAAGTTGGCTGTTGTATGGGCTTTTTGCACAAAATATTATTATTTTGATCAGTTGTTTTATCATTTATGCAGATGTCTAAGTTTGAACCTGATCCAAAGCTTATGTATCATCATCCTAATGATTATTTTGCTGATAGATTTAGTAACCCTGGATGCCTTAAAGAAGAACAACAAGCCATTAAAAAGAACTTAAAAAAGAACTGAGCTATAAGATCAGGCTCATCTTTCATGTTACTTGTATTGCAACCTGGGAATATAAACATTATGAATTTTGAGTTTGGCTAATGCTTCTTTCATACCCAACAGGGACATATGAAGCATTCCCCCAGGTGTGAGTGATACAGCTGACTGACAACAAATGGTGGGATAAATGAGTATAAAAATAAATAAATCTGCATACCTCTGTAGCCCTCAGGCTTGCTGGTCGAGCATGCCCAGAAGAGCATTCGTGTGTTGAGGAAGGTTACGACTTCTTCTGTACATAACGTGGAGCTAGAAAGTGACAGATCAGAAGCACAAAACAAAACATTAAACAGGGAACCTATTTTCTTGTGCATTTGGATATAAAGCTTAGATAAACGTACTAAGATTAAACTAAAGCGTATGTGTCGTATAACAAGTAGCAAAGTCGAACCAGACTATGCCTTGAGTGAAAACAAACTGAACAGGGTTCTATTTAACACATCCTGATGGCTGTCACTGAGGTGATGCAGGTAAGCAAGGTAAAAAGAACCATACCGGCAAAACTCGTCAGTGTCTTGATGATCCTCCCCATGAAGGTACACTAATAGGTAGCGGAGCTCCCGTTTGGCATCATTCAGTGCCTATGTGTTTCAGGGTGAACAAAAGGAATGCATCATATTAGAATTTTACAAATGAAATTGACTTTATAGCATAAAAATGTGTGTTTCTAATTGATCATTGGCTCTACTTATCACTGAACTCACCTGGCTGTATGTTCCCTGGTAAAATACAGGGTGTGACCGACCATACTTCTCCTCAAAACTATGAATGAAGGACACAACATCTCCAACAGGGTCTGTCACACGACCACGAGGATCTGGCCTGATAAACCGCAGGGCAAACCTTGAAAAAAAAAAAAAACACATAGTGGAAATCAATTACCTTCCTGCAGCTATTACAAGTTTACCTTCCAGGAATTTAAATCAATGTGCTTGAATTACCTGAATATGTCCAGAAGTGTGTAATATGTAAATCTGAAAGGTAGCATTATCAAGTAGTAACTCCATCCTAGTAATCCCTGAAAAGAAGAACCGATGCAATGCATTATCATTTAAACAGTACAGAATAAGTAGAAAAGAAAATAATCATATTAACAGATGGGAGCTTTTCTATATTTTTAATTTTAAAAATAAAAACATCACTAAGACTGAACGATCCCTAAAGGACTGGCTTTAAAGTAACACAGTCTCCTTATTTATTATATCAGAACAGTATCTCAGTGACACCATTAACCACAGAAATATACGTTCCTGAGAAAGTTCTGGTACAATTTGGCTATGTGTCAAGCATCTACAATAGCAATAAAGAGCATTTTAAGAGAAATCCAGTATTTTAATTTGTGCAGTGAGATTAAATATTTAACAGCCATGCAGAGATTACATCATAAAAGCACAAACATTAAAAGAACCTGCAGACCTACCCTGGGTTGTGGCCTTGAGACGATGTAACTATATACTCTATGGTCTGCTGTATTGACCTGCAATGGTCTGGATGGTGGAGGGTTAAACACACTGGGCACTCCTTCCTGCTCATTTAGTCTGTCTTGTACTGCAGCCTGGAACACATACATTTGAAGACCATCATATTAGAGTCAAATCCATCAATAAATCAGAGGAAAATACTGACACTCATACAAACAAACCACACTTGACAAATGTGCAGAGGAGTCAAATGTAAGCAGAGCCATGAAGATCTGCCTTTTTCCATATGACCTTACCTCTATGTTCCAATTATGCTGCTCTAGTGTTCGACGACATTGGTCCATTGATTCCAAACCAGTTAGGTCCTGTTAGACATGAAAAGAAAGTCAGACTGAAGGCCTAAAAACGCTCATGAAACCAGAAAAGCACGTTTGTATATATTCACTGCTTCCGTCAGTGGCTTACGTGCTGTAAAAGTTAGCAAGAAACCTACAAAACCAAATCTGCTCGATTGTCAAACAGAATTAAATGGTTAAAATAGTTGATTAACAACAATGTGGTTAGGCAGCTATCTAAACTCACCATAAATGTCAACATTAACCCCAAGCAGGATGACGTTAACGGTTAGCTAACGTTAGCTCTCCAAAATATCAAGTGATTTTCCCGACAAACCTTAGCTAATATTACAATGAGAAAGCTAGAACAGGCTACTGATTAAGGGGGTGAAAAGTGCATCACTATTATTGTCATAAAACCAACAATTTTATGTAGCAGGGCTAAAAGACAGTTTTACGTGTGAGAAACTTCGGTGACAGCTCGATCATGACTGCTCAGCTAATGTTAACTCAGCAAGTGAAGGGAGCGTCAGGGGAAACCTAACATTAGCCAACTTGACGTTAACGTAAAGTAAAAAATCATACTAAAACGTAGCACGAGTGATGCTGATGAACAAAGTTGGATTGGGTATATGTCTTGGAATAAAATACGAAAAACGTTACGATATTTAAGTCCATCCATGGCCCTTGAAGTCTGATAACTTGTTAGCTAGCTTAGCTAATGTTAGCTAGCTTTGCTAACGTTAGCTCTGACTCAAGTTGACGGCTAACGTTAGGGGGCTGGGGGTAACGTTATCGAAGTTGACTGTGCAAAAGGCGTTTAAACACGCACGGATCCGCATATTCACGAGTATCCAGTATCGACGATAACGTATTACTATATGAGGTTTCAAACAGATAAGTGTTAGTGCAGAATTTAGGCTGTCTACCTGAAATTGAAGGAGTTTTTCGGTCTGCGCCTGAGATAATTCTGGCTCCTCTGGCGCCGCCATCTTACCTCGCCAATCATCCAGCAAGGCGTAACTTTTCCTGATGCTGACTGTACTGTCACAACCTGTGCGCGCTACCGCCGCCTGGCGGTCTGGATGTAAGCAGCAGGATTATTATGACCAAGCCCCCTCAACACTGCGATCTAATTGATTTTTATTGATTTTTATTTATTATGGATCGTCCCATGTTATCATCAATAATACTGTTAACGGGGATGTAAAGACAACACTGATGCAGATAAGAGTAGTTTATTCATTTTTGCATTTTAAAAATAAATAAAATGTCGAGATCAAAGAGAAATGTAATTTTTCTTTATTATCGCCACAGTATTTTGACTTTATTCTCATGATGCAAAAAAACAAAAACAAACAAACAAAAAAAACCCATCTTAATTCTGTTTTTTTTTCTTTCTTATACCTTATATCTATACTGTTTCAACTATACTCTCGAAAGACACCTTTAATGATAGTGACCTGTTGGTAGTATAGGGTTGTATAGGTCAAATAACTGAGAAAATAACGATCAACTTAACTGATTGTGAAAATAATGATTCGTTTTCAGCAGTGCGACTCACTAACTGTATTTGCAGAAATACTTTATTTGGTTAATGTCTGTTTTGTTTTTTATTATTGGCGTTTTATTTCATATTTACAAAGACTAATAGAAAATGTGTCCACTGTTTTAAGTTAGCACTAGGGTTGGGTGATACCACAAGATTTGGGTTTAATCTGTTACCAAGTAGCCTAACACCAGAGCCAGAATCACCAGTTACAAATACAGATAAGATACTCCTCAAGTACCTGAACTCTTTTACCATGAAGCCACACTGCTGTAACACATGCAGAATGTGGCTTGGCACTGTCTTGCTGAAATAAGCAGGGGAAATTCTGAAAAAGAACTCCAAAAACCTGTATGAACTTTCAGCATTAAATGGGTCTTAATGTCACTGACACCCCCCATACCATCACAGATGCTGTCTTTTGAAGTCCAGCGGTCACAAGGACACAATACTTTTTTATTATTAAACACAGTGTTAAAGACAGCGTACATAC
>JAJHUR010077481.1:0-12664 GCA_027495735.1 Lutjanus campechanus | reverse complement strand
ATATTTTTTTGTAACTGAAGAAATGTTTATTTGTATGTGTAAAACACGCTGTATTTGTGTCAGAAGCATGAGGCATTAGTTTGCGAATGATGTTTTGTATTTGCAAATCATACCGAGTTTGTTTGTGAATCGTTGGGCGTGAGTAAAACATGTTTTGTGTGTATGTGAGGTTTTGGCATGATTTTAACTCCATATACTGGCTTGAAGGTGTGTTTTGTGACTGAAGATGAGCTTGAGTCCAGCAGCTGAAGCAGCAAAATCAGGGTTTTTTTTCATCAGCAGTATCTTAACATGACTCCGAGACAGCTGAGAACAAATATGAAACAGTAAAATAATTCCTGAAAGTGCAAACAGCGACGCAGGAGAGAAACTAAACTTCAAACCACAGAGATTCAGTTTGGAGCTGCAATGATTCATTGATTCATCAATTATTAGTTGATTGTTAATCTATTATTAAATTAATTGCCAATTATTTTGATAATCGGTTTGGTTGTGTAATGTTTTATGAAAAAAGTCTAAATTCCTTGATTCCAGCTTCTTAAATGTGAATATTTTTGGTTTCTTTACTCCTTTATGACAGTAAACTGAACATCTGACGATCATCCTGTGCTTTTGGAAAAACCCACTGACATTTTTCACCATTTTCTGACTTTTACTGAGAGCAAAACACACAGAGACATAAAAAAAAACTCTTCTTTTGCTCTCCTGCACCCATGAGTTGAGTGTCGCATTAAATGCTTGTTTGAGGAGAAGAAGTGGGGTCGTCATGGTTTGGTCGCAGTCTGTGAGACGTCACCACATCCTGCCTGGAGGCAGGTCGGGCTTGCTTTGGCCCAGCTGCAGAGATAGTCCATTTGGGGCACAACTTGCGTGTGTTATAACTGGTAATGGAAATGTGCGACATGGTTTGACTTGACATGGTCAAAAGTGACGATGGAAAAGTCGCACAAGTCATGACAAAGACCAGAGTATATTGAGACCTGGAGAAAACTCTCAAGAAGTACTATCACATCTCTAGCTCTGTCAGTGGGGGAACCGTACCACAGTATGAAGCCTTTATGTCGGAGATGACATAAGCTAACGTTGATGTAACATAACTATATACTGTACGTATGTGGTTGTCACAGGACAGCCACGCTACAAGATATGATGATTTTATAGAATATGATGCATATATCTCACCATCTAGCATGTAGATTAAACTACAAAACAGTACATAAAGTAGTTAGGGTTACTACCTACAGCAGTAAAATGCAACATACACATTAATTCAGCAGTAATGTTAAAACAAAAATATCATATATTATAGTAAAACGCTGACAGGGTCCTCCATAATGAGTATTTTTACCTTTGATACTTTAGAGGGATATTTCACCCAAAAATGAAAATTCAGTCATTATCTCGTCATCCTCATGTCAGTTGATGGTTGGATTATTCCTTTAAGTACATTTTGTTGGTAAAACATACTTTCACATTACTTAAGCCAGGGATAAACTTCTTCCACCATTAACAACAAAATTTAAGATGCATGTAAGCAAAATTAAACTTTGCAGCTATGAAACACTATTTTGCTACTTCAGTGTAACTTTAATGTCAAAATCTGAAAAAGATCAGTCAACACTTATCACTGATTTTTGTAAATTAAGAAATATTTGTGATAAGAATTTACTGAAAAGTTATTTCTTCATGAAATTGATGTATTTATGTATTAGGTAACATTAATTAAGACACTTTTTTTTAATTCATAAAATTCCCAATGGTTGGATTTGATTGTTTTTGCCTTTTATTGCAAACACACACTGTATAACACCACATTCATAACTTAAAGGAACAGTTAACCCAAAAATTAAAAATCATCATTATCTACTCACCCTCATGCCGACTGAAGGTCGGATTTAGTTTTTCAGTCCACAAAACACTGTTGAAGTTTGACAGGAAAACAGCATTGAAGAATCTCCCAAACAATTTCAGAGAATGGTGTCACTCCACACACACACAGTTCAGACGGTGTGTATGTACACATGAATGTGGCTCCAAGCTAAAGATCTACAGTGAAGTTTTAGGCTAAACATATGGTGCAAATGATGACTTAAAAGTCAACTTGGCACGTCAGGTCTGATTACACCAGATGAGCAGTATGGAGGAATATTATGTTTTTTTGGTTTGTTTTTCTTCCATTTGAAAACTGGTCACCACTCACTTACTTTTTTGTGAGATTATGCAACACTGTTTCCCTGTGAGACTCCAGCTGTGTTTTGTAGACTAAATTTTTTTTAAAAATTTTATTAAACTTTAATCAGCATGAGGGTGAGTAAATAGTGACTGAATTTTAATTTTTGGGTGAACTATTCCTTTAAAGACTTTATATTTTTCCACTTACAGGTCATCAGTAGCTTATTCAAATTAACTGCAAACAATATTAACATTTATATAGAATTGCAGTACATAATACTATAGTAAACAGCCAATGCTTGTAGATTTAGCAGATTTTAGTAAATCAAGAAATGTTTGTGACAATTAATTCACTGAAAAATTATTTCCTAGCAGTATTGTGTACTGTGAAGTTAATGTATTTATGTATTAAGTAACATTAATTAAGACACATAATTGATCCATAAGATTCCCATTTGTTGGATTTGAAATTTATTGTCTTTTATTGCAAACACACACTGTATCACACCACAGTTATAACTTAAATGTTTAAAATCTTCTATAGAGTATACTTTTTTTTTAAAAAGTTTAAAAGTTATAAATGTAAATTCAAAAGTAGAATATGTATTTAAACTATAAGTGGAACAAGGGTGAGATTTCATAGGAGATATACAACATGGTATTGATCTGAAAATATTAATTTGATTGATTGAAGTGACACAGTGGGACAAAAAACAGGATAAACACATTAAATACATCATTACAACATCTCACCATGAATTATTTTCCTTCCATATTTTTTTTTCCACTTCACATTGTTTAAAGCTCATCAATATCTTTCCCAAAATATCTTTCTTGAATTAACTGCAAACATATAATTAGACTTTATTTAGAATTATAGTATAAATTAATACAATATAGAAAGACAAATGTCAAACTTACCAATATATGAGAAAAAGACCAAACATCTCCATGATCAGGTGTCAGTTCCTCTCTACTCTACATTGATATCTAATCTATCAACAAAGCTTCAGAACTTTAAACTATTTTTACATATAAATAATATCCTCCTCACAAAGAAAATGTAGCTGAAGCAAACAGTTTTTATCATGCCACATGTAGTCATCTGTCTCAATGACACCGCAGTGTTCAGAGAGCGGCATCTCAGGTGCATGACCAATCTTCCAGTTGTTGAAGGTCACTGCTCTGTCACTCCAGATCCAGAATCCAAACACACGACTCTGCCTCAGAGCGATCCAGAATGGACCGACCGCGTCAGTGATATTTAGCCACTGTGTGACAGCCTCCTGATCTTGCTTATCTCGGATCTCCAGCAGGCGTGTGTGTTCGGCCTCACAGTAGTTAAAGGCATCTTCCCAAGTCAAATTTTGTTTAATGACTTTGATTCTGACAGAACCTTATATGAGAAAAGACAGAAGTAGGAGTAAATTGCTTTTTTAAAGGCACAGTTCACCTCAAAATCAAAAACACATAGTTTCCCCCCTGGCCTGTAGTGCTATTTAGAGTTTTGTAGATATCGGCCATAGAGATGTCTGCCTTCTCCCCAAATAATGAGACTAAATGGCACTCTGCTCATGGTGTTCAAATCGGCAAAAATCTCACTTTCTCTTGTAAAAAGAAAGTAGTTCCAGTACATCCTGCTACAGAAAGAAAGTAGTTCCTACATGAGACTGCTGACAAAAAAGGTCTGTGGATTATCTGAAGTAACCAGGTCATGATTTTTGGAAAGAGACTGGTATTGATTTTTTATTTTATTTATTTATTTGTTTGTTTGTTTGTTTGTTTTTTGATGCTTTGAGCACCACAAGCCGAGTGCAATTTAATCCCATTACATTGGAGAGAAGACAGACATCTCTGATATCTCCATAACTCTGGAAAACTCCCAAAAAATCCAGATGGATAAAAAACCCAACAGGCCGTGTGTAATATATGCATTTTTAAAGGAAGCACAATTCTGGTTGTAGGTCCCATACAAAGCATATTTACAGCTATTTTGACAATATTTTAAGCAGACTGTCCTGTAGCATAATGCAGTATGTATACTGTGAGCACTACTGCTATGAATTTATAATTTAGATGTGTTGTATTCTTCCATTCTTTAATGTATATTCTTTAAACATGTTTCTGTCATTTTCCTAAAGGCTCTTATAACTTCATACTCTGCGATGTGTAATACTGTCTATAAAAAGTAAAAAAAAAAACACACACACACAAATTTATAATATACAATATTTATAAAGAGTTGAAAATGTATTAGTGACAGACTCCAGGGTAGATTGTTTAGGACAGTTTACATCCAAATTCGTTTTTTTTTTTTTTATTACATAAATCTTCCTACATAAATAATCCCACTATCATTAACACACACATAGCATGAATTTAAATTTTGCTTTACTCATCTATTGCTTACCTTTGGAGCACAATTGTATATATGCATTGTCTTCACAGCGATATTGACTCAATGGAGCTATGTGTTCACTACAATATGTGCAACTTTTGCTCTTATTTTCGTATGTGCCTTTCCATTCTCTGAATGAAGAGCAGCCATTGTCCGCCCACTTCCATTCATCATACATGAGTCCAATCCAAAAGGTTTTGTTTTTTCCCTTTTTAATCACATCCTGATTTTCTTTCTCGTCACTGATGCTGACTAAGTCAGTGTAGTGATTTCTGCAGTACTGCAGAGCCTGACACCAGCTCTTATTTTCATTTTCAATCGGGGTGTAATTTTTACCTGCAAAACATAAACAAATAATGCACGACAACAACATGAGAAAGTTAGTACTCTGGAGAGTTTGTGGATTTGTTTGTGCACAATGACATCTTTGTTTTAAAAAGTATGGGAGCACACAATGTAGAGAGAATATTGTCTATGCAACATTAACTATTTTGTGGTCTGTGTGTGTGTGTGTGTGTGTGTGTGTGTGTGTGTGTGTGTGTGTGTGTGTGTGTGTGTGTGTGTGTTACATCACAGAGTAACAACTTGCCTTAAACATTATCTTAATACACTGAGCACCAGCCTTTTTTGTAAGCTACCTAACTACAGTTAACGTCCTTCATAAAACTACATCAGCCATGTAATATTTGTATTGTAACAATAGATAAAGCAGTAGATTATAGCGAACACACGAT
Organism: Lutjanus campechanus; assembly: GCA_027495735.1. Classification (NCBI taxonomy): domain Eukaryota; kingdom Metazoa; phylum Chordata; class Actinopteri; order Lutjaniformes; family Lutjanidae; genus Lutjanus; species Lutjanus campechanus. The sequence continues at coordinate 7,360 of JAJHUR010077481.1, read as the reverse complement.
TTTGTTTATCTCCAACATATCTTAGGTGCTTAAAAATGTGGAAACTCAGGACTTTCTCAAAACAGATTACAGCAAGTTTGGACTTGTGTCCCCAGGAGTTAGAAGTTCAAATCCCAGACAGAATTACCACCCCAGGAGGAGAGTTAGAGAGCAGATTGTTTTGGACAGTTTACATCCACGTGTTTTATTTGAACATAAATCTTCCATGGTTCACTGTTGGTACTTAACTCAAAGCCTAACCTCAGAAAGACGCCACATCATGGCTGTAGACTCTCAGTCTTGTTGTTATACTGTATGTGGTTTTGATGTTGTTTATTTTCTCAATAAAAGATACAACATAAAAAATAAATCAAATATAATGAAACTCACCATTGTAGCACATGAAAGGTTTCTTGTCTGAACAATTAAAAACTGTCCATGTGTTGTTGTCAATAGCAATACATCTTTGCTCTCCGTTTGTTACATCCACAGTGACATTACTGAATGTGACATTATCACCATTTGACCAAGTGGTACTTCGATTCCTATGCAGACCGAGCCAGACAATGCGATCATCATCACCTTTATCAATTTCCTTCAAAATATTGACTGTGAAGTTGGCGTCGTCTTCATCATACAGAGTTACAAGTGATTCATTTTTGTCTTTACAGTCTTTCAGGGAGTTATCCCAAGTATATGTAGAATATGGCATTTTGGTATAATTGAAAATCCGTAGACGATTTGATGCAAATGTAAAGTGAACAAATCCTGTCAAAAGGAAAACAAAACAACATTGTAATATTAACATTTACAGGTTAAAAAAACAGCAAACAACATTTTGAGCTGCTGGACAATTGAAATTAAATACACTTAGTTAAAATACAGTGTAGATCATACTACCCAAGAAAACCATAAACTAACCAAACACCCTCCCTGATACATTCATAATTATTGTTGTTTCATTTTATCTGTAGACGTTCTCAGAAGTTTGTCTTATTCAAAACTAGTGATGACAAAAGATCTGAGAAATATTTGAAGGTCAGATGAAGACCAGTAGTAAGAAAGAGACTCTTACCTCCACACAGCAAAAACAACACAAGTTTCATCTTCACACTTATGATCAGGTTGAAAAGACTATAAAGCAAAGAGATAACAAATAAAATTAATTGATTATTTAATAGCAAAGGCACCAATTTCTAATCATGGCGAAAATTATCGAGATGTTGTAGTTCAGAGGGACATTTCACCCTCAAATCAAAAATATGTTTTTCGTCTTGCCTGTAGTGCTATTTATCTGTCTGGTTTTATTGAGTTCCCGAGTTTTGGAGATATCAGCTGTAGAGATGTTTGACTTCTCTCCTATATAATGGGACTAAATAGCACCCAGCTTGTGGTGCTCAAAGAACCTGAAAAGTACATGACCTGATTACTCAAGATAATCCAGACTCCTTTAAGGCTACAGGGGAAAAAAAGACTTTAAAGAACATCTGACACTAAATCATACAGAAGAAATTAACAGTATAATTCTGTGGGACGGAGTGAAAGGTGTGTTAAGTGGAGAAATAATAAAACACACATCAGTCAGGAGAAGACAATGAGAACAAATTAAGACAGAACTTTAAGTATTAGAAGACAAACATAAAAAAAAATCACATGATCTTAAGACTTGAGAAACAAAAAAGTAAATCTTATGTTACAGAGTTAAAGGATGATACATCTACATTTTTAAGCCTGAGAAATTTTAGAAGCAAAATTGCTGAAGTGTTTGCAAAATATTATGAGGAATCCTATAAAATAATGCTAATAACATAGATACAAGAACAGAAATATACTTTGAGAAGCTCAAGTTAAAACAAGTCTCATTAACACAAAATGTTAATCTTATAAACCAATGATGGCAGATGAAATTTACAACAAATTTGGAAATTAAAATAAGAGAAATTTAAAAAAATAGAGACGGCCCCAGGAGATGATGGGTACTCTAATGAAAAGCCTGTAACTTTGGCCTGGATTCAGATACTTGGGAACCAACCTGTAATTAATCTGTAATTACAGTTGTTCATAAAGATGGAAAGGATAAAACAGAAAGATCTTCTCATGGACCATTATCGTTACTGAATACAGATTTAAAAAAAAGTAACTTCTATTATAGCAAACAGGCTTCAAGCCATCTTGCCAAATATAATAGAGACCAGCCTGGTTTATTTTTTCCTAATAAATTTGTATCTGATATAAATATATCTGATATAAAACATGACATAAGATGAACTCTAAATATCATTGATTATTCACAAAAAAAGAGAAAGATCTACTTCTGCTGTCACTTTACACAGAAAAGGCTTTTGATGGTGGCCTTCGCCATGGTTAAAAGTATTTAAACCCAGTTACTCAAGTGAGTCAGTGGTCCTCTGTCAAGATGCTTTCATATATATGAGGGGACCAGACATGGGGGCCCATTTTCTGCACTGGTCTTCGCTCTGTGTGTGGAACCATTAGCTGAATCAAACAGACAGCAAGATAAAATAAAGGGGCCAACCACAGGCCAGAATTTCATAACTCAGCACTGTACACAGATAACATAATTTTATATCTCACTTCTCCTGAACTCTCACTTAAAGAATTAATGACACAATAAAATAATACAGTGACCATTCAAGATATCTGATAATCAAAAGGGCTGCAAATATGTTAACAGATATTAACTAAAAACCTTCAAAAGTCATATCTTATCGATTTGATGTAGCCCAGTCAAATTCTTCTTCTTACTTACAACCTAAAAATTACATTAACACTTTTAACGAAAGAGAAGAAAACCAAGAAAACTATGACATGGACACCAAAAATAACCTTTCCAAAATATAGAAAATATTAAAGAACAATATTCACAGGATACCATCGGATCAAAGTGGAACTTAGAACTAGGTGGACAGTTACAAAAGGAAGATTGGTAACATACAATACATAAAACAACAAATTCTAGGTTCTGGAGCTGAAGAGTCTTTATACCAAAAATCCAGTCAAAATTTACAACCACCAACAAAACACACAGCTGAAGAAGCTGTGGTGAAAAAAATGCAGATCACTTGCATCGTATGTTTTTTTTTTCTGCCCATTACTGAAAACATTTTGGCAACTAAATTAACTAGTTAACTGGTTAAAACCCACTCCACTATCATTTAACACCAGGAAGGTAAATGTAAATAACATCTCAGAAACAGAAAAACTGACAGAATTAGAAATCAAGAGGTTGAACAGTGGGATAAATGGATTGAATTACATGAAACACTCATAATATTGAAAGAATACAAAAATGCTAACCTTTTTTGTTTTTTAAACATAACTGTTTTCCTTCTAGCAGAACGAAAGTAGTTCTAGTAGATTTTTTTGCAGAAAGAAAATAGTTCCTACATGAAACTGCTCACGACAAGGTCTGATTATCTTGAGTAATTGGCTCATGATTGCTGGAAAGAGACACTGGTGTTGAATTCTTCAAATGTATTTTATAAAACTCAGGAACCCACACCAAACAATGTGGGAAAGGTGGATAAACAGCACTACAGGTAAAAGTAAAATATGTAATTTTGATTTTGAGGTGAACTGTCCCTTTAAAAAAGTAGACAAAGAATGTGTCTGTTCCCTTTCTCCCTTTTTGTTTTGTAACTGATGTCTGTCCATACTCTGTGTAATTGGTTTGACTAAATACATTTACCAATGAAATTCAGTAATTCAGTTTATGCTAAGTCCTTCTAGTGATTTTAAAAAAGTGTCTTACCTGCTGAGGTCTGGTGCAGAGTGCTGTCAGTTCAGCGAATTAGTTTCAGTGTTGAGAAGTCACAGGTTTTATAGCCAGTGTCAGGGTGATGTCAGCTAGGAAGAGACACCAGGCTTGTGTGGACATAGTAAAAACAGATGACAAAGATTAATGATTAATTACAGGTATTCCAGTGTGGCTGGATGACAGTCACGCTGTACTTGGGTAGAAGTCATGTTTTACATAGCATACACTGAAAAAACCTTTTCAGTTTCTTCCTTTAGATTGAGGTTACTCACAATGGACTCAGAGCGTTGTCCTCTTCAAAGAATCTGAAGCACATTAATTAGAATAATGCACAATATATAATAAAATAACAGTATGAACAAATATGTGCTATTGTTCTGCAGCTTTGACACACAAAGGCTTCTCACACTGTTAACATACCCCACACTGCATTTCCTGGAAAGGTTATTTACATATATGTCATTAGTAATAACCAACAGACAATACTTCAACTTTATTGATAAGTAGAAAACCTTAGGAAAGCAAGAGCAGGCAAAGTGAGGTCAGGTAGTCTTCCTGCAGGTGAACTGTCCTGCATAACACTTCATATTTACAACAGTGTTGTAGTCAAGACCACCTGAGCTAAGACCAATATTTATTTTCCATACTTGCGTGCTGGCTTGGCTTGAGTCAGTTTGACTCAGCAGAGCAGGGATTTGCATCTGCATTACAACAGGGTTACTGGCTTGAAGGTGTGTTTTGTGAAGAAGAGCTTGAGTCCAGCAGCTGAAGCAGCAAAATCAGTTGGTTATTAATCTATTATTAAATGAATTGCCAACTATTTTGATAATCGATTTGGTTTTGTGATGTTTTATGAAAAAAAGTCAAAATTCTTTGATTCCAGCTTCTTAAATGTGAATATTTTTGGTTTCTTTACTCCTTTATGACAGTAAACTGAACATCTGACTATCATCCTGTGCTTTTGGAAAAACTCATTGACATCTTTCACCATTTTCTGACTTTTAATAGACCAAACAACTATGAATCGATTAATTGAGAAAATAATCAACCCATTAATTGACTATGAAAATCATTAATTGCAGCCTTAATTCAGTTAGAAGCTACAAAAGTACTGAGAGCTGAACACACACAGACTTAAAAACCTCTTCTTTTGCTCTCCTGCACCCATGAGTTAAGTGTCGCATTAAATGCTTGTTTGAGGAGAAGAAGTGGGGTCGTCATGGTTTGGTCGCAGTCTGTGAGACGTCACCACATCCTGCCTGGAGGCAGGTCGGGCTTGCTTTGGCCCAACTGCAGAGATAGTCCATTTGGGGCGCAACTTGTATCTGTTATAACTGGTAATGGAAATGTGCGACATGATTTGACTTATCATGGTCAAAAGTGACAATGGAAAAGTCGCACAAGTCATGACAAAGACTAGAGTATATTGAGACCTAGAGAAGACCAAGAACTAATAATTTAGCTAGCTAGCTTTGCCAGTATCAGTTACACTTTGTGGCTGAGGTAGCTATATTTTATTAAAGAATTGGCTGCAATCTCCCTCCAAACAACCACATCTTCTTCTTCTCCTGTCTCCCACATTCACTCTTTTGTAGTGTGTGTGATGTGGGGCCTGGGAGGGGTGACAGCCGGTAAATAACGAAAATATCAAATTAGAAATAAGTGAAGTTATTGGTTGCAATTGAAACAGAAAGTTTTGCCTCCGGTCACAGTAATGATGCTAACCAATTAATCATTCAATGCGCAGGCAATTTAGTGGTATCCTTGTGGTCCTGACGAGTCCTGAAATTAAAACCTGAGTCCTCTTTTCTGAGACCGAGACAAGACTGATTAAAAATGCATTTGACAAACTGAGACAAAAAAGTGGTAAAGAAACCAAGACCGATCTCTACAACAGTACTACAACACTAACGGCTACAGTAAACAGCAACATTCACAGGGTATCTCATTTAATGCTGTCATGTAAGCAGCAACACTTGCAATAATGATAATTTTAATGTCTTAATTCAAATGCAAATTTAAAAAAAAACTTACAGTGCTGTATTTGAAGGACTATTCATATAAAAACTGCTACATATTCCTGTTTTATACAGATTCTGCTGCTGCCAGAAGAAAAAAATGTTTCCACCTCAAAAAATATTTGTTTGTGAAAACTGGTCTGCAGGGCCTTACAGTATCTGGATTTTTGCTTGAGGCCTTTCGAATCACTAAACTGCCCCTGCGCATGCAGACATGTTGTCTCATTATTGTCTCACACACCTGACTGATGCTGTCTGACACTTATAGACTCCCACAACTCCCAAACAAGACCTCATCATCATTCACAACCCAGTACTGTCATGACCTAATGGCAACCTCTAATGCTTTGACAACACTCTGTATAGATAAATAGACATTTGGTGGCACTGCTGTGTGTTTGAGTGTGTGTGTCTAATCTCTCAACACATGTAGTATGTAGGATGGCTGGAATACACCCCACAAATGACAAACACAACCATGTTGAACCAAATGAGCCTAGAGTTTGACTTTCAAACACTAGGCAGCGTCTGTATGAGATGCACCAGGCTTTTGACGTAGTGTGAAGAGCGATGACATCCATGTTTAGAGGAGGTGGAGTAGATGAATGGGTCAAACAAACACAGAACCTTCACCCTGGAGATAGGATTTATGTCCTATATGAAACCAAAACATTAAAAGTTTTATGGCACATAAAGTTATGGGTGTCAGGTGACTTTTGTCTTGGAACAGTTGTCACGTGATATACATAATGTGACAGTTTTTAACCCAAAACACAATGTTCTGCTCAACCTACCCAAACTGCGACTGTTGAACACATTTTCATCCCAACTCATCACATACCAACGATCTGTCACAGCTCCCCGGTGTCATATACTAAAACATAATGTACCCTTTAGCAGCTGTATCTGAGGAGCCAGAAGGCTTTTTTTTTAAACATGTGATTAATGCTGTGAAACAGTTGCAGTTTGGTTAGGTTGAGGCCCAAAAACTATTTGATTAAGATTTAAGATTAGACCATGTTTGGGTTACAGTAATTACAATATATTATGTACATCACATGATGTCACTGAGGTGACTCAAAAAACAAAAACTCACAAAACATAAGTCATGTGTCACCGAAGCAACTTGCAGCACAAAAGTCACATGACAAAAGTCAAATGATGCACATAACATTATGTGCCTTACAGCTGTCATGTCTCCACCCTGTCTGATGCTTTATAGTCTACGTACAAGTTAGTTTATGAAGTGTGTGCTCTGTATGTCTAAATAGACCCTTTTCAGGGCAACCATACAGTATAAACTACTGCAGGAATGACCTTTTTTTGTAGGCCAACCTGATAGTCACCACTCTGTCGATAGGAAAACAATGGGATATCCAGTGCAGAGCTGTTTTACCACTGATAATGTGCGGGGTCCTTAATTCCTTAATTCCAACTGATAGAAAATAGAAGGTGTTACCAATGACAATAATTTAGCTCACATTCCATTTAGTGTAGTAGAGCCTTTCAAGTGAGCCAACATGCATAATAGCAACACCCTGACTCTGACTTGACCTGAATGGAACAGAACCTTAATTAGCATCAT
>JAJHUR010077480.1:0-24609 GCA_027495735.1 Lutjanus campechanus | reverse complement strand
TCTATACCATCACATACAATAAAACACAGATGAATCTCCATGCATCTCCATCCATAATGAGTGCATCACCCACACGCTGTACATCACAGCATGCTACCTATGTCTACTCCTTTCTCCAGCCTTAAATCCCATGTGTTTCCACTCAAAGCTGCATCCTAACGTAGAACAAAACCTCTGTGATGAACCGAAACGTCTGCGCTTCCAAACTCATCTCCCACCAACTGTCAACAATGACATCACCGCGCTGCAGTGAGTGGAGCAGCTCCACAGCAGCCGCCAGCCGTCAGCAACCAAACAAAACAGCAGGGCCGCGCCAAAGTGAAGCCCAGACACCAAACAAGACAACAGGGAGGCAGTCAGAGCGAGGGAGAGACAGGAACGAGAACAAGAGAGAGGGGAGTATAAAAACGCCAATTGCAGAGCTGCCATGAAAGTGACAAAAAAAACTATTGTGTCTGGCGTTTGAGTCAATAACAGTGGTTTGGCTGTCAAGTTATCGCTCTCTAAGTGTAAATGCTGTTAGCCCTATCAGCCATAAGAGAGTGTGCATGTGTGTGTGTGTGTGTGTGTGTGTGTGTGTGTGTGTGTGTGTGTGTATTGTCAGGAGACTGTGATCAGTGTGACTCTGAGTCAGTGCACCGTTTTTTTTTCCCCCTTCTCTTTTCTCTCTCTGTTATCTTGTCTCTCCGGTCTCAATCTCTCCCCGAAATCGATGTCTCTATTCCCCGTGTGCTTTGAAGAGATCACAGACAGCCTGCTGCAGAAAACAAGTGTGAAATGAAAAAGGGACAGATAACAAGAGAGTGATGGAGTCGAGGAGAGAACGAGTGAAAAGGGAGAACGATTGGGACAGATAATGAAGGGGGGAGGGAGAGGGGGAGGAGGAGGAGCTCTCAAAATAACATCATCAGGACGGGAGAGAGGCGGGCAGGGAGCAGGAGGGAGAGTGCCAATCAAGCTAATGACCTCAACCTCACAGATTGTTCCTGTTGTAAGCACACACACAGAAGTAGTAGGTAACTAAGTACATTTACTCAAGTACTGTACTTCAGAACAAATGAGGTACTTGTACTCTACTTGAATTCAACTTTCCTACTTTATATTTCTACTCCATTACGTTTCTCTGACAGATTTAGTTACTTTAGGACTAGGGAAACAGGACTGTTTTAAATCAAAAGGTATTGTGCTTTGAACAACCAAAATTATGCTTCTGAAAACACTGATCGACATTTTTCACTATTTTCTGACATTTTATGGACCAAACAACTAATTGATTCATCAAGAAAATGAGCCACAGATTATTCAACAATGAAAATAATCATTAGTTGCAACTCTAGTATTTTTCCTTAAATAAAGTTAAGTGGATCTAAATACTTCTGCTACCACTGTGCACACAAACACACACAAACAAATATTTTGGGATGACACTGCATTGACTTGCATTCATTCCCTGGGGGGAAAAAAACTAAATGTAACCAAAAAAAACAGCATCAATGCTCAGATTTGAATGATTTGCCTATTTTTTCTCCTTCTACTGTGACTGTGCGATCATATTTTTGTCCCCACAAAGTGATTAATTGAAGCGTGCACACAACAAACGGATGAAAAAGTCCCAGGGACAAATCCCTCGATCCAAATTCCAGCTCCCCACAGTCACATTTCACACTCCTTCACCCACCAGCTCGGCTCTGCTGTGCACCCAGTCTGGAAACCATTTAGACCTCTAACTTCCTCTCACTGCACTCTCTCTATCTCTGTGACTCGCTGTCCTCTTTCTCCCTCACTCCTCCGTCCCCTGCTTCCTCCATCTAATTTTCTCCCTCTTTCCTCCAGCCCCTGCTTTCCATTTTGTCCTCTCTTTGGCTGTCAAAACCCCGTGCAGGAACAGCTCGTGCTAGTGTTCGCTCTGTGCGGGACACTGGCAGAACACAGTGACAGCAGCCTGCTCGGCAAAGGAAGTGAAACATTCTGCAAATGGGGTGAGATGACTCTGCTTGTTTCCAATCTGGTATCGCTTGTTTCAGGAATATCACTGAGGTGAGAGCAGTGGGGCCGATCACTTCACTGCCATAAAGACAATGGCAGCTGAAAGATGAAAACTCCTGAAATCAGCTCATAAAAAATGGACAGATATCATCTCATTCACAGATTCCCCCTCCTTAGGACAAAAATACAACTTCAGTGGATGTTTCCTGTATTGTGGGGACTAGCTGGATTGATTTTTGTGAGTTTCATGTCCTCATTTGCCTCATTATCTCATTTTCCGTCTCCCTGGTCCAGGCCTGCTTCGCCCTGCACAGGACGACTCCTGTGTCCCGGTGACTCTGTTTGATTTGCCAAAAATCTGAAGCGTTAATATGGGTTTCAAGTTCAGCTCAGGCTGCCAATGTGCAGCCGCACTGGAACGGATTAAAGGTGAATGTGGCGTTCACAGGCTTTTGAGTATTCAGCCCTGACTGCGACATTAGCATTGTGTACCGACCTCTGTGTGCCTGCCAGTCTCCAAACAGGGACTCAGGACGCTCACAGAACACAAAGAGCCACAGGGAGACAGTGTATCACATACTGAAGAGCCAACTTTGTGTAAGTGTGTGTGTGTGTGTTACTATGCACATGTTGCCAGGCACTTTATGTAAAGTCAAGCACTTGTTCTAATAGTTAATGTGGCTTCATATCCGAAATACAAAATGTTCTCTCGCAAGGTTGAGATCTGAGTGCGAAATGATCTGCGAGGCTCTGCCAGAAAGTACAATGGGAACTAGAGACAAAGAGAGACTATCAATCAAGTGAATGACCTCTACCTCTCCACTGAGGACTGACTGTTCCCCTCTTTGCCTTACCATTAATTTTAACAGCACTTCTGAACCCTAATGCTTTTCAGAGTGTTCTGTTATCCTTCAGGCTTCTCAGAAACAATACTTTTATGGAACCAAATAGCTTCCATATTGACAAGACAATTAGCCTGCTGGTCAGCTCATCCTGTATGTGATGAGGTGATTGGAAGAAACAACAGTCTACAGCCTAACCTCAACCATGCATAAATCCTCTGGCCTGTATTGTCTAATTTTCTCATTATTTATCTGTGCTTAAGACACTTTACCAACCCAAAACATCGATATTTGACATCCTCAGACTCAACAATCAGCTAACTTTTTGGTGTGTTCACAAAGAGCTACTGACAAATCCTACTTATTCTACTTTTAAGAGCAGAGGGGATGTGTCTGTACTTACTGTAGGTGGGGCGTAAGCATCACAGAGGACATGAACATGGGTCGCTTCTTGATCTGACGTCTAAATCCAAAGACCGCGTTCTGCTGGAAGCCCTCCCTGATGTTGAGGATATACTGGTTCTGGAGTGTAATGAATCGCACCTCCTTAAGACCCCTCGAACTCGCCTCCTCTATGAGCTTCACCACCGGCTGTGAAGGAGTAAAAAGAAAGAGTTTAGATTCACCTGTTTATTATTTTATGAAGTTGACTGTTGTGCATTTTCATTCATCGGAGGAAAGAGGAAGAAAGAGTTTGGAGAGGGAAATGCCAGTTAAGTGTGGTGCAACGTTCAGATATCAAAAAGTCAAGCTGATAACGAGTTTCATGGTGAGACACAAACTCTCACGGACAGAAACAAGTCAATCTTTTCTGATTTTGTGAAATAAATTGCAATTGGCTGGGGACAGCTGTGTCACAGGGGGTGTTTTTAGGTGTGTATATGCATGTGTGTGTGTGTCTCAATCAATCTCATCACAGTGGCTAGACAATTGATTGGTGTGGGCAGAGTTAATGCGTCTGGCCTCATGTTCATAGAGCGTGCACACAAACAAACACTGAACACACACACTGTAAATGCACCGAGTGGCTCACCTCGGAGTATTCCCTCCAGCCAAAGTTGTCTCTGCAGTAGTACTTCCACACTGTGTGACAGCTGGGGGTGGGGTTTGGGTTTGTTGTAGGCATGGGTAGCGGGCTGGCGGGCGTGGTCAGTCGTCGGACACGGTCAAACTCCAGGTCACACATTCGCATCGCCCCGAAGTCTAGGGAAAACACCCTACCCCTGAAACACAAAGTCGAAATCGATGTTGAAAATAATAACTAATTGTTGCTGCCAGACGGCAAGAAAAAACATATTACACATTCACACAGTCAGCTAACATGTGGCTGTGGCATGGTGACCTTGTTGTGAAATGGTTACAGCCACATGTCTGGTCATGTGGCTGCTGATTAAACCTTAATTTAACCAGAGTGCCCTGGAGCAAGACGACCAAACCTCTAATTGCTCACTCAGTATGAGTCACACAGGATGACAGCGACTTTCAGGCCACATGTTAACATACAGAGAATGGAAACAAACAAAACATACATGATGAAAACATTATAGTTACACACCCTGAAAACATGAATGCCACTGTAATAATTCACATATTAATCTTACTTCAATAAGAGCTCTTCAAAAGATAAAACAGACCAGAACAGAGAATCTGTCAAGATTTAACATGAGGGAAACTTCCAAGGAATATGCTTTCTGCTATTTTAACATGCAGCATGATGTCATGGTTACAGGCATAGTTCAAACTTTTGCAAAATTTCCTTATGCTTTCTTGCTGAGTTAGGTGAGATGAGTGATATGACTCTCAAGTCTGTATGCTAAATATGAAGCTACAACCAGCATCTGGCTAGCTTAGCTGGCTAGCTTAGCTTTGCTTATATTGTATTCATTTTAATAAGTGAGCTTTGGAGTGTTTGGTAGGGGAATTTGTAAACTCTGGACAGACCCAGGCTAGCTGTTTCCAGTCTTTATGCTCAGCTAGTCTAACCAGCTGCCTGTTTTAGCTTCATATTTACCGTACAGACATGAGAAGGGTATCAATCTTCTCATGTAATTTCCGGGAAGAAAGTGAATAAGCACATTTCCCAAAATGTCAAGCTATTCCTTCAAAGCTTTGCCTCTCATTCTTGTGATAATGACATTGGTTTCATAGAGCAGTTATCAGTCAGGTTCAGCTACAAAACAATGATTTTGTAACATGCTAAAGGGCTAGCATCTGTTCAGTAAAATAAATGGTGAAAAAACACAATCTTATCATCCCAAAATGTTGAGCTGTTCCTACAAAGCTTTGCCTCTTATTTTTGTGTCACTGACATTTGTCTGTGCAGAGCAGTTATCAATCAGATTCAGCAAAAAAAATGATTTTGAAACAATATAAAATGTTAGCATTTGCTAAATGTTAGCTTTTGCTGACTAAATAAATGGTGAAAATGCGTAATCTTAGTATGCTCATGCAACCTCCCTTAACCCCTCTGTCTCGACAAGCGTGGGTCAAAACCCCATTATGCGTGTGTGTGTGTGAGTGTGTGTGTGCGTGTGTGTGTGCATCCGTCTCTCTGCATTAGTCCTCCATAGGGCCTCTGGCAAATCCTTTCTGGGTCAGACATACCACTCACATAAACGTGGGCATCATACGCTGGCACGCTATGCCATGGACAGCAGACAGACAGAGAGGCACACACACAGACATACACACATGCACACACAGACAGAGAGACATGCAAACTTTGCAAGACACTCACACGGGCAAAACACACAAAAACACGCACACAGCCTGACAGTGTTAATGGGCTCATTGATTTTTGCCGGGAAACTAATTGGATGTAGTGTCAAAGGTTAGACATTGGTGAGTGTGTGTCTGTCTGGAAATGAGTGTGTGTGTAAAGCACAGGCTGTGTTCTGCCTCAGGTTTGTTCTAAATAAAGCACATGAAGTGCAGCCTTTAGATGTTCCCCATCTAAAACACAGAGAGGCTGATGAGTTATTAGTTCAACAGCCTGGAGAAGCAAAAACCTCATATCAAGTATTCAGTTTCATCTACTGTAAGTGCAATTACTGGTCACTGGGGTTACTGGCACACACACACAGACACACACACAGACACACACATCAGTTTCAGTCAGGAAGGTGAGGTGCTGAGTCATTTTCCAAAAACACATATGCACACGGATACAAATACTATTTATATACACTGTATTTACAGTTTGTGTTTCTGCTCAGTCATGGGGTGACTGCACCTCTGTAAGAGGAAGTGAAATAGGAATCAAATCACTGAGCACGTGCAGAAACAAAACAGCAACTCAGGAGTGAGTCACTGATTATCAGATCACCAGATTACCAGAAAGTCATGGCAGTTAGATAACACAGATGTCCACGAGTTCTTGTTTTCCTTGTTGTATTATTCAGGCGTGTTTCCATTTCATACAAAACAGAGAAGTGAATATTAAAGCGATAAAAGAGATAAAACAGAGAAACAGAAGAGAGAGGGTGATGGTAGCGGAAACAAATTAGCTGTGAAAACAGTACATCCTTTATTTCACCTCTGGTCGGCCTGTTCTCCTCTGCTCGTTTTGTTTTCTTCATTTTTTCTGACTTTGTTCTGTCGTCTCTCTACTCTGTTCCCTCTTTCACTGCTTCTTTATGTCTCTCCACATATCTCTGTTCTCTGTGCTGTCTGTCTGAAAAAGAAAGTAGTCTGGGTGCACCTGCAGGAATTTAGAGGAATCAGCTAATCTTTTCATATTAACTTAATATAAATACAGAACTATCATTAATTCAAGTTAATTAGACGTAAAATTTCTAGTATTTATTTTCAAAACACTTCAGAGTTATTGACTTAAAGTTGTTGACTTAAACGGATGCCATTAAATTAAGTTTCTAAAGAAACTTGATCAGCATATCAGCAGACTTCTCAGCATGCGCTGTGTGAGTTAAAACTTTATAGTTTCAAGCACAATATAATGGCAACTTTGTGTAGGTGTATAATACACTGTAAAATAAGTCATGGTTGCTGTTTTTTAACAATACTGAAAACACAGAACCCTGATGGAGGTTAGTATTGTATTCTTACGATTGCAGCTGCAGCTGGAAGTTCTCTTTGTGAAATGAAGAAGTGATTCTTCAAACTGAGAAAATGTGAAAGAAAATCGATTGTGCTTGTTATGCTAGTTAGTGTCACTGAAGAGTTGTTGGTTCAACTTCATATCTTAAGCTTATTGAACATGTTTTGTCAAATACAACTGAATATTAATTAATTAATAGTGTATTTAACTGGAGAAGTTAATTTATTTTGAATTATTACAAAATTACCCCAACTTGTTTTTTCAAATTCAGCCAACTTAAAGTTTTAAGGCAGCTCAAACACTAACTTTTTTAAGCTAAAACAAATTGTTTATTTTTACAGTGTGTGTGAGAACTAGAAGAGACTTATGATGCATACACATATTTTCAGGTTTTATTATGAGGAAGCTGGTTGCATTTACAGGCAGCCTCCCCACCTCACTGATTACCTCGCTCTCTTTCTCACACACTCACACTCAGATGAAGACAGGTCTCCAGAGAGGTCAGTCAGTGAGTCCTTTTCCCTCCCTCGCTCCCAGACGGGTTTGTGCTGTTCTAAAAATAAAATTCCGCCAGTTAAATTAAGTGCACTGAGATTCGGTGCTTTCAGCGCGGAGGCCAATCAAAAAGTTGGAAAGAGACACAAGGCACGCCCACCCTGGCAGGGTCCACACTTTGCAAGACCACGCTTGAAATGTCGGGCTGCTCCAAGTTTGTACAAAGGTGCACGCACGAAAGTGTGGCAAAAGTACACTCATTCTTTACTCAAGTAGAAGTACAGACAGAAAAGACTGGTAAAAGCAGAAGTATTGATTCAAATTCTTTACTCAAGTAAAAGTGAAACCGTACAGGCTCTGAAATATACTCTAAGTACAAAACTAGAAAGTAGCCTGAGGGACATCTCTACCAGCTTAAACAATTCTAGCTAAAATAATTGAAAAATCTACTTAAAGGAGCAATATGTAACAATTGCATATCCAAAATTTGTATCGCAGTCCATATAACAAGTTGAAATTATAGACGGTACATTAAATAGGTTGAATTCCTATTTCCCCTCATCCCCTCCTCCCCAGACTCAAAGAAGTTCAGACAGGCTGCAGAAACGCTGCAGACGTGCATGACGAGCACGACATTATAATTTGATAATGAGAAGCGATAACGAGTCCTGTTAATAACTGTCAGTTGTCTGTCAATGTAAAGCTAAGCCCGTTACCTTGAAAACTTATAACTCAGACACTTACTGATTTGGTGAACATTCACCATTAATTTGAACCCTAATTAATGTGAAAGAGGCAAACAAAAAGTTATTCTGGCCCAGAATGCAAATTTCAATGGAGGTAACCGCGGCTGTAGTGCTGCGGTCAGAGTAGTGAGTATTTAAACTTAAAATACAGATTTCTCCTTCAAGAACAGCAACAAAGTATTTGTACATTGCTACTTTCCACCTCTTAAGTCCACTGAAAATGCAAATCTACAGAGCAGATTGGGAGCGCTGTATTTTCCAGGAAAAAAAAGACATTTGAATGGAAAACCCAACTGCTGACTAAAGAGGGTGTTTGTATGCTAAAGGTGAAAGCAGAAGGCCCTTGAGCAAAGCACGTGGCGCTGAGACTGCACCAAACCTGCTCTGTTCTTGTTACCGGGCAGCTCCCAGGTGTGAATGTGTGTATCAGTGCTGAATGTGGGAGCAGGGTGTTGCTTGGAAAAAAAGGGAGAGCGTGTTCAGCAGAACCTTTCCCTGGATAAATAAAAGGTTAAGAAAACTCACTGCACTGTCAAAATGGCTGTTAATCCTCCACACTGCCTTTAGCACACACATACACACACACACACACAACTTCAAACTTTCTCACGGCTACACACACAAGGACCCGCATACCAGCATCAGTCATGCTATTGTGAACGTCACAGGCTAGAAAAAAAAAATAACATGAGCCGTGTACACACACACAAACACACACACACACACACACACACACACACACATTCTTTTGACAGATTCACGTACACAGTCTTCATCCAGTCACGCCTTGATAAGTCAGTCAACCAAATCTGCTGACGAAGGCTTCCTTCATACACACACACACACACACACACCACCTTGTTGTCATGGGTAAGAAGAGTCATTTCCTCGTGTTAGAGCAGTTTAAATGTACTTCATTTGTTTTCTGATTTTTACCTTTTAAGGCTGTGAAGTCAACCACACACACAGGGCGAGAACAGGAAGAAATGTACGTCCCCTGCATGTCCTGGATTGTTCCTGTTAGAGTGTGTCTCTGTCTGTCCTCCTCTACAGCGGATCATTAAGCTCATAGTTCAGGGTGTCCTCGCTCTCAGCCCTTTAAACCTCACTTTGAAATTTTAAAACTCTTTCCCGGGTACAAAGCGTGAAAGAAACAGGGGGTGAGATGGAAAGATAAATGAGTTTGACATTAAAAAATAACACTTTGCGACACTTGAAAAAAGAGAAGAGATGAGCTGATGGAAAAAAGATGAGACAAACACACAAAAAAAGAGAACACACACACACACACACACACACACTTCCACATCTCTCACACCTCTTTAGGCCCTCCGGGGGACAATTGAGGATTGAAAAAGAGATAGAAAGGGAGTAAAAGAGGGGACAGAATAGGAAAGGAAGAGGACGAAAGACAGAATGACGAACGATTGTAGAGATAAAGGAGGAAGAGGTGGAGAACGGAGGAGGGGGAGGGAGGGTTGACGATGAAGAGATAAAGGCAGACTCTGAGTAATAAGAGGCAGAGCCACCCAGACCTCGCCCCACTGATTCATGGCATGGGCTGTCTGACACGTTATAGCCACACGCACACAAACACACACGCACACAGAGCGGACATACTTGGTCTGATTATCTTGACACCGCCTCTTTTCACGCACACGCAAACAAGCTCTTACAGACACAACCATCCTTGATTTTCTTTGATTAGTGACACAATGAGGTAACACGGATGGAATCCCCTGCAACACACACACACACACACACACCTTGGTGTCAGGTCGCTCTGCCCTTGGTGCTTGGTGTCCCTTTATGTCAGTTAATGACAAGTGAGGCTTTTATCACCTTGCTGTTGACCAAAGAGCCTCTGACACACGCACACATAAGAACAATGTGTGCTTCGTCATGGTTACGCAAAAATCAGCAAGATGTTTTTCAAGTCCTAAAGTCCTCCCCACCCCCCAGTCCCTTACACAGATACTACAGGACTTTGGCCTAATTGTTAAAGATTTTGCTCGGAATTTGTGTTTTCCTGAAAACAACAAATTTCACAAGGGTTCCCGCTCTTTTCTAAAGATCATTTCTCAGGATTTTTTCCAGGACATTTTCAGTGGAAATCTGATTTAAACTTAAACTTACACTGCCTACCGTTTTTACACCAAAATTAGCGCATATAAACAGGTTTTCCTGGGTGTAGCTAAACCTGCCAAAAGTAGGCAATTGACCCTTTTTTCATTTTTCCCACTTTCTGTTTTTTTTTTTTTTCTGATGTTTTGCTTGAAAGCAGAGACTGAACTTGTGTGGGCAGGAAAGCAGGGAGAGTTTTTTAAAGTCTCTGTGTGGTATGCAAATAAAATGTATCATTATATAAACTGAATGTTTATTTCCTTATGAATTACATTAACCACAGCTCTCTGAACACTAATAACTGAATAGCCTGAACACCAATAACACAAATAGTAGCCTACAATTTTGCTTACTGACAAATCTAGACTGAACTTTATATACTTAAATGTACAATTCAAAGTTAGTGTCAAATTTACAAGGATTATTAACTGCCACTGAATTTTATCAGTTTATGACACCATACTTTAAACCCTTTTACTGGTAATGGTATGGAGTGACATTTTATGCCATGTTATGGTCCACTTGACCTTAATAATGCAGCAATGTGTCTTCCGTGTGTCTGTGGATACAATGCTTGCAAAGTAAACATAATAATAAATAATTTTTCTGGCACAACATACAATTTTCCATGGCATTTCACATTTTTGCTCATTTTCCATGCGTTGTCTGGAAACTTGGTCAACTTTTTTATAGGTTTTCCAGGTTTTCCAGGATGTGTGGGAACCCTGGTCATGTAATACTCCTAAAATCAGTCAAGGGGAAATAAATGTGCCTTTCATATTTTCTGTCTCTCTCTCTCTCTCACACACACACACACTCACTACAGCACAACATAAATCTGTTAGCGAGCAAGTGTACAGCCGAAGATTATCACGGTATAACTTTTAGAAGCGATGACTGCGACATTCCTCCTTACTGCTGAGTTCATGACTAAGGCGGATTAGCCAGACTTCCATTCCTGCTTATCATATGGATGGGATTAACCTGTGCTATGGATCATACACACATGGGAACAGCTCGGCGCTGAACACGCACTCACATACACACATTACAATAGGCTGCACAGGACATAATCAGATACAGGCACACACTCCCTCTCTTCCGCACACACACACACACGCACAGAGCAGAAGGCAAAACAGGCCTGTGTTGCCATACCGACAGTAGAGCTTGTTAAGTCATCTGCTGCTCTTTAGATCACTAACGATGTTATCATTTGGCTATGGTAACCACGGTGATGCCTTCGCCCACTGTGTGTGTGTGTGTGTGTACTTGCGTGCATGAAAAGACAGGCTGGATTGCGTCTCTAAAGAAAATCTAAAGAAAAGTATCAAAAGAGCTCTCTCTCTCTCTCTCACACACACACACCCAGTGCAACACAAAGCTTCGAGTAAATGACTGAACGGAGAGCTGAATAACCAGAACAGTGTGAACGCTGTGCAGTTCACTGACTTTCATGTTTGTCTCTAAGAGCCCCAAAACCAATACTGAGTTTACCCAGCGTCAACATACTGTATCTCCGAAACAAACAATTTAATAACGTCCACATCCACTAGAGGCAGGTCAGCAGCCTATTTTCAGTTCTAGCCTGTGGTGTAAATAAATGCTGGATTAGAAGAGGCCAACAACACCATAAACCACTTCTTTAAACCAGGAATTAGCCTGTTTACTTCCTGTAGATGAATGGCTGAACAACACGCAAAAAAATCTACCAACCCGCCCATACCGTACTGTTATTTGTCAGAGGGGTTGTGGGTTTCAGGAATGAAATGTTTTACATCACGTGAAGTGTTTTACGTTATGCCTTCACTCTACAATTCTCAAACAGTCAAACCTGTTTTTAGGGTCAGGGTGAGAAAAACATCATATACACTTCATTATACACTACACATATTTTGTCACACATTTTTCTTTATTCAAAAAATTGCAACTTCTGTGGTTTGGACATAGCACTTGGCCATATTGCACCAATATTTCAATTGAATTCACAATATGTAAATTCTGTTGCTAAAAAGATGTAGTTTGATGAGATTGTTTGGTGGCATGGGATTCTGGGAGTTGTTATCTTCACTTTTAAACAACCACTGAAAGATTTCAGGCAGAAATTCACATTATAGTTTAAGTTTAAGGTGCCGACTTCCTTCCTAACTCTCTCACATAGCCAAAGTCTCCAGTGTTTTCTTGCAAGTTATACCAACCAGCAGCTAGCTAGTAACAGCTAGCAGGAAAGACATATTTACCTTGAATAAACTATGGATTTTTCTGTTTTTAAACACTGTTGGAAATATTTGTAAAACATTGGTATCGCGTTTTTAGACATTTTTATGTGGAAATGTTACATATCACACTTTTAACTGTGCAGCCCTAGTTGACAGTTTCTGGGGTGGTATAATTAGGTGAAAATGAGTGTGAATTGAGTGATTATCTAGCTTGTAACAAAAGTGTGTCAAGAGACTTTAAAAGCTAATTATCAAATTATATGTGTGAGTCAACTCAACTTGTAAAATATCACATAGAAAATCATAAGAAATATTTCTAGCAAATTGTGCGCTAATCATACCATAAACAAATGCAAATATTTGTGCTGTGCAAAATATTTAGTGCACATTACAAACTGAATGACTTTTGCTCAGTATAAAAGGGAAATAATCATTATTATCATCATAACAACAGATATTTGTCAGGGGCACTGGTGCGATTATTGTGGCATTTCTAGTTTCTACTGGAGTTTCAGTGGAGTGAGCCAGATGGTCCTGTCTGACTGTATGAGAGCGTAACAACACACTCACAAGGCCTCTGAAGAATTTGGGTTGACACCACCAGGTGCATATCCTGTTTGTGGAGCAATATGCACTTTGCATAGAGTTTCAGTTGAAGACATGAGTCAACAAGTCAAACACACGGACACATACAAATCTCTGTACACTCACGCAACCCCCACAGACATAAACAAAGACAGACACTCACATGGCTGCTTAAAAGGCTCAGTTAATCATGAACGACCTGATGATCTGATCGGGGTGTGGACATGGTTGATAGTTCGGAGGTATAATGGCATAACGCTGTGTCAATGACTGCACATGTAACCTGATTCTGACAATAATGTGACTTAGATAGTGATCAAATTTGCTGATTACATTAACTGGGGTTGGGTCTTGAGTACTGGATACCATTTACGTAATATCGATCAAAAGAACACAGTACCAACTAGCCTTGAAACTTCTCCAGTCAGACTGCAATCAATCCTTTTTGTACCCAGATCTTTAAAAAAAAAAGATGATTTGTATGGTTTTATTTTATACGTGTGATGAAGAAGGAAAAAAGCATCAAATGAAGCACTCTATTAGTATTCGCATAACTTTATGGGCACTGGTATCATAATTTCCCAGCCCTAACATTAACACATTGTGAGACTGGACTTGGAGTGAACATAAAATAGTTACAATGTGATATTTTAACTTCAATTGCCTTAAAGACATATTTTGATAATCGACTGATTCAAAGATGTCAAACATTGTCTACTTCCTTTTTTTTTTATTTTTTTTTTTATTTGCATTTTTGAGGATTATTTAACATATGAAAAACCAAAACAATAAAACAACAGAGAAGAAACGAAAATAAATATACACGTACACAACAAATAAACACGTGTCGACATTGTCTACTTCCATTTATGTGGTATGTTTGGGTTTTGGACTTTGTGGTCTTTAAGAGAATGTGACAGACAAACAATTTATCAAGAAAATATGTGGCAGATAATGAAAATGAAAATGAACTAAATAAATGATTAATCATTTAGTCTATAAATCTCAAAAAGTTGTGAAAAATGCTCACTACAATTTCCCAGAGTTATGTCTTCAGATTGCTTCTTTTGTCCAACCAACTACCAAAACTGACTGAGACGACTTAGTGACTATCAAAATACTTGGCAACAATTTTTTTTTTCCGCTCAACGTAGTCCCTACAGAAGTACACTTTGTCTCACACCAGGAAAAACGAGCAGTTTGCTGGCAATATTTTGCTAGGTTTTCACGAACATAGTAACATGAGATACTTGGATTATCATGGGATAAGATATGAGGGGGACTTTGTCATATGGCTACCATGGAGGGGTCGTCTTCAGTGATGAATACAGTAAACAGAAACAGAAACAGAATAAATGATATACAAATTGTTTCCAACAAGGTCAGTGGAGTCGATGTAGACGTCCTCTTTGTGTGTATGTTTGTGTGTGTGTGCCTGCGTACAGTCGGGAGTCACAGGAAGCAGTGCATGCTCCTTTATGTCACCCCACCGGGGCTTGCCAAGTGCTTGCATGTGTGTTTCTATGTGGGTGTGTGTGAGAGAGTGAAAGAGAGGTTTATCTCTGTCTGCTAAGAGGCGTGCGTGTGAGCACTGCAAGCCACTGAGCTCCTCTGTGCAGCACATTCGTGTGAGCGTCTGCATGCCAAGCACTGTGAGCGTGTGTGTGTATGTGTGTGACACAGCAGTGGTGTGCATGTCTATGACTGAGGGAAGGAGAGAAGCTGCCAAGTGCGTCTGTGTCAGTGACCGCACAAGGCAACTGAGGGGTCATGGAAGTTCACAGCTTTCTGCCATGAGTGCCATAAAGTCTGATTCAGACGGAGTTCTGGCCAATCACAGGGTGAGTTTCGGAGCAGGGGAATACAGGAAATAGATAACCAATATCAAGGCCGGGAGATGGAGGGCCATGTCTACACATACAAGGGCACGATAGCTGATATGATACACGTTAACTGGAAGACACGTGACAGTCAAAACACACACACACACACACACACACACACACACACACACACAGGAGATAAAAGGACAAACACACACTTTCACACATGCATTAATCAGCCACATTTACTGCATTAAGAACTGTGAAAGTCACACTCACACAGGCACATTCACTTGGCTGCAGTCCATCAGCCACACATGTACAGAACAGCTGTAGAGTCAAAGCCTTCGGTTTGTCACCGGTGGTGGTGAAACCAAAGAGGAAGCTCGCTCAGGCCGAAGTCTACTGTTTCCAACATGCCGAACCAGAAGTGCTTATCATTCACAGGCAGCCTATCAGCTTACTGCACCATTGTTGCCATGTCACAAGTGTCAAATATTTGTTAATTCATAGGTACTTGTGACATGGCAACAATGCACTTATCAATTTACCACACTGTGGCCTTTTCACCAGTGCATACAATGTGCTGGTGTGGGTGCAATGTACTGTACTGTACTGAATTTTTGTCAGAATTTTAAAACTTGCTCTTCATTTTTAGTGAGAGATTATTAAAAATAACATTTAAGTGTTAGTACTCATAATAAACAGGCAAGTTGGAAAATGATGCTCTTCACAAGTGCACGAATAAAGGTTTCAGTTCCTATTCTGAATCAATTGAACTGAAAAAATTTCAGAGATCCAAAACAGAAATACAGAAACACTCTACTACTGCTTCCTCTCGCAGTAAGATCCTGTGTCTAACTAGAGGAGACACAGTATACACAACATGTATAATACTACCAGCAGGTTGCAAAAAACAAGGTACCACTTTACTGCCCTCATAAATGATTTATAATTAGGTTATTAATTAGGTTGTAAACACTTTATAAATTATTAATAAACTGCTGCAACACATTAGATATAAAGAGCAACAGTGGCCTGTTGCTTGCCAAATAATAAGGCCATATTTATCTGCACTGTTAAGCCTCACATCTCATTTCTTACTTAGCTTACTTTGTCTTCTCCATCAGCCAGAAATATACCTGTCAGCTTCATCAGATATTTGTTAATGTGTTCATGGCATATAACCACTGTCAGCATATCTCAACAGTCAAAAAATTGCATTTGGCAAATCAAATTAATATATCAAATGGCCATTTTCAGCCTTATTAGCACAGATGTTGATATGACATATGCTATCAGGTTATTATGCACAGTGGATATTAAAGTAGTAGCCTTACACTTTGCAGCAAGGTTCCTTGACAGTTATAAGTGTTAATAACTCATTAGTAAATAGGGCTGGGCAATATGGCTAATAAACACGATCACTATATTTTTCGGCTATTCCACAATATACAAAATATATATATCTCGATAACACACCATAAACTCTCAAATAGTGCAACATGATGATGTTATAGAATATGATGCATTTCTGTATATTAAACTACCAACAGTAGGGCTTGGCAATATGGACAAAATCAAATATCACAATATTTTTGACCAAATACCTTGGTATTATTGTAGGGAAGACTTATGTCATATCACGATATATCCAGAATCTAAGATGATATCTAGTCTTGATATAATATCAGTGTATTGCCCAGTGCTATTAGTAAGATTCGTTTGTAGTAATCAGTAACCATATCTTGCCAAATAGTGAGCTCACATGATGTACAAAAACTGTTATAAGTTGTTTATAACTGTTTATTAATTACTGTTTACAACCCAATCAAAAACGGTGTTATAAAGCATTTATAATGGCAGCTGCATTGTAAATTGTTGGATTTAACACTTCAGGTGGTTACTTACTGAAACTTGAGCCTGACTTGCTCATTGTCCGGGTTGCAGTACAGTCTCTCCAGCTGTTCCTGGGAGTCGTCTGCTATGCTCTGCCACGTCTGACTGCTGCTCCTGCGGATCTGCCAGTGGTAGGGCAGCACGGTGTGGTGGTGGGCACAGTCATTGCCATAAACACACTGCCCTTGGAGGAAATCCACACAAATGTCCACTGAGTCCGACTGATGAGTGTGATACTGGAGCTGGGTGAGCAGCTCAAAAACCAGGTCCAGGGAGGCCTCCTCACTCTTATCCTGAAATAACACTCCTTTGTCGGGCTGCAGGATGAGGGGATGGGGCTCCTGGACTTGGTGGGTGCAGTCTTTGCCTGGAAGGTTTTTAGCCCCAGAGGTTAAGAGGTCATCGCTTTTGATGCCCCCTTCCTGGTGAGGAGCCTGGGGTGCAATTATGGGAGGTATTATATCCCTGCTGGGCGGCGTTATTGTCACTGTGCTCCCGGCTGCCCTGAGGCCAGGTTTCGGCTGAAAGCAGCTTCTGTCGGGGGTGGGATCGGTGATCTTGGGTCGCTCTCCTCGCCGCTCAGTCTCCTCCAGCTCCGCAGTAGTATCGGCTATTTCCACATCACCATCCCGGGTCATCAACCCGGGTACTCCAGCTCCAGCCGTGGCATCGTCAGCAGCTGTCGGGTCCTTGAGGCACACCTGGCCCATGCAGTTCTGTTTCACCACGGCCGCTGCGCACAAGGTGCCCGGAGTCCGGCCAGGCTGGTTCCTGGGAACAAACACCCCGTCCCCGGAGACCAGCGCGTCCGTGCTCAGCAGAGTGGTCAGTATAGGATCCTCCAGGGCGCGGTGGAGGCATTTGGCGTCCAATTTCCTCTGCTTCTTCTTGAAATAAGGTTTCACCAGAGGTATTTTGTCCGGGAGCCCCACGATCTGCTGCTCCGCGAAGTCTTCCCCTTCGTCCATGTTTAAACTCATATCCAGGGAGATCCCAGTCGGTACACCGTCTGCGGATTTCTGGAGAATGTGCAAAGTTTTATCCATGATCCCCCCCTCCTAAAGCCCGACAGTCCTAAGAGAAAGAGAAGAGAGAAAGAAAGAGGTAGTCATCAAAGTTAACACCTATAATCCTATAATCTTAAGTTTCCAAGGTGAAGTCATCCTGGCGCATAAAGCGATGATTAATAAGGTGCTTGGACGAGCAATAACGCTATAAAAATAACTGTGAAAACGCACCTTTCCTTTCCTTGGAAAGGAAAACCCTCTATGCGCTGAAACGAAACCTGTTTAACCCCTCCGACAACAACTACAGGCTGCTCTGATCCCATAATGACCCTGCAGATGTAACAGGAATAACAGCAACAGCCACCATAATGATGTGCTGACACAGGCACATTAAAAGATAAACCTATATAGGAGCATTACAGCCTGTTGTAACGATTCTCGCTTTAAGAGGAGAGCGAAGGGTTCACACAGCCGGTAACTGACGCGGAAAAAATATTACCTAATCCTGCTGTGGAGCACCGAGTCACCAGCCTCAGACTAATCACATAAAAAACGGGAATACATAATCAGAGTATTTCTGCTTTCATTCTGGTGACTTTGGTCTCTTCACTAACGTCATGCCTGCAATTACAGCTGCGTCTCAGACGGAGCAGGAGGAGATAAAATCACCACTGTAACAAAACCTCTCTCCCTCTCTGGGGACCATATATTTTGATCACGGGAGTCCGATACGCGGCCCCTGCCGTCTACGTGCCGCTTACACATCGCTGCCCGCGCAAGTTTGCACGTAGGCTACAGCCGACACACACTCACAAACACACACATACACACACATACACACACACAGGCACTGCGGCGGAGCAGCGACAAAAGATAAACGGGGCACCCCGGAGCTTTATTTCACCGCGGCGGCTCTACAGCAGCTCTACCCTGGTTCAATGTAGGACTGTACGTCACTTTTTAAAAGCCAACACTGAAGCACTGCAGTAAGCTGGCAGGCAGGGTGGTTTTGATATAACGCAGAAAAGAAGACGGACAGCCTCTCCACATTTCTCTGCTGACACCAACACGACAAACCCCTACCTGCACGATAAAATCCGCCCCTCTCCCCCCGGTCTCGACACTCTTTGGTGGGTAAAATCCAGTGCGTACATCGGCGGAGCTCTGTATCCAGTTTAGAGGCGATAATAGATCCGTGTCTGGACTAGACTCTAGTCCGCTTAGGTTTCTCGTGTCCCTCTGCTGCCCCCGCCGCTCTCATGCTCTGTCTCTATTTCATGCTGCCTGTCTGTCTGTCCTCTCTCTTTGTATCCTTCTGCCGGATAGAAAAGAAAAGCACAGGAGAGCAGAGAAACCGACAAAGAGTGGAGCGGAGCACAGCTGTGGCTGGCGAGAGACGCTCTGCCTGCCTCCCGGCTCTGCACAGCCAGGCCCCGCCCCGTAACCTGGTCAGAGGAGGAGCCTAGTTTCAAAGAGAGAAGGAGGAGGGAGGCAGCGAGAGGGAGTCGTCTGGTGGTGATCGGAAGAAGCTGCATGAGGGTGTGTGGGGACCCTCAGGGGCCGCTATGACGGGCCCCGGAATTAATAAACAGCAAACTGGATGCAGAAAATGTGAATGCCCCATATAGTCATGGATGTAGAGCAATTTAGGTCCTTTAGTGCAGTGTTTCCCAAACTTTTTCCCAAGGGACCTGCTTTTTAAAAATGACAAACCGTCTCGACCCAGGTCACAAAGAGCCTTATATCAATAAATGCTGGGAAGAGCTCAGTTGTTCATAAATTAATATTCCTGACCATTTTTACTGCCATACCCACATCACCCTGTATTATCTCAATGCTTTATTGAAAAATACACGTTAAAACTCTGGAAATGAGAAATAAATTAATTTAGGCTGAGCTAACAGGCCATCTCTTTGTTCTTATTTAATTTTATCAGCAACACAAAATCATTTTAGCCTATTTCATAAATGAGATAAAATAAGTGCATTTAGGTGGAATTAACTGGCTCTTGTTTTTTCCTCTTATCAGTAAAGCAATATACACATTTTAAATGCTGTATAAAAGGTTTACTGCACACATAAATTTTAAATTTACAGTCTTTTAATTTTTGGGGACCCAAATGGTTTGGAGAGAGTGGTATTTAGCTCATATAACAGTGGTTTCTAAATGTAGCATATAATACTGACTTCAGATAATTTATTTATTTTCTGTCTAATCTAGCAACCATATATGTTATCATATTGTCACATGATAAGAAAGAGACTTTACATTGGACAGCATCATCATGCATGATACCCAGCAACCATCATTGCATATCTGTATATAACAAAATACTGAAAATTTCTAAAATTTAATTGGCTGGATTTAATAGTTAACTTATAGTTTTATATAGTTCATGTAGAAGAAGCATTTCATTCTGTTATAGATTGTTACCAATTTTACTTACAAAAAAAATGAAAGAAAGAAAACCTTGACAGAGACAGGTTAGCCTTTTTTGAGGGAGTATAAATGGCACCATTCATAATTCAATGTGAGCTCTTACACCACAGGTGTATTTCGGAGGTGGCAGTCTGGATCACTTGCAAGGGCCCACTCTCTCTCAGTCTATGGGCCCCTGCTCCTCAGGGTCCCAGACCCCTACTGACACACCTTTAGTGGTTTGTGTATCTACCCTGTCACCAACTGCCCATTAAAACACACTGCAAACATTTGTGAATTAACTTTAGGCAGAAATTAAGGAATACGCATCACATGTAAACAATTTAAAGGAAGAAGCATCTTAAAACTAGATTATAACACAAGACAAAAGCCTCCATAAAGCCGGCTCACACAAATAGGCAATGATATAAGTAAGCCTGGGCAATAAAACAATAGTGTACTATATATCAGCGATGGACACTTCATCAGTAAGATAAATTATTCAGTGAAATGTTCAGTAGTTCCACTTAAATGCATTAAATGCAAACTGAAAACACATAATGAAGATGCCCTGGGTCATAATCACATCCCTTGATAATGGAGCGTGCGACGAGTGACACGCAAACAGTCAATCATTAACAGGTGTGTTGTTCAGTTGCACCACTGACAGAAACAGAAACAGCGTGGCGTGAGAACACGAGTGCAGACAGTGAAGAAATGAATAAAAAGGGACAGGTCAGCTCAACAGTATAGCAGTTTTTTTTTTTAATTAAGTCTATTGACTTGAAAAATAAAGTGGCTGAATTCAAAATAAAGTAGTTCAATTTTTTTTTTCTCCTGGTCTCCTGGGTTAATTAAAAATTATGACTTATAATTGATACTGACTGAAATTAAACATTTTATTGTGATAGATTTTTCAGCTGTATCACCCAGCTCAAACTGCAAACCCCTTCTTAGTTGTATACTTTAGTGGTGCACATTCCCAAACAAACTGACATGCAGCAGTAAATTGGTTTTTTTTGTGGTCCCTGTGGGTCTGATGCACAAGGGGCAGTTGCCTACTTTGTAATCCTGACTTGTTTGGATGTAAGTAGTGTGAGGACTGGCTCCTTACAGAGTGTTTTTCACAACCTGAGAACACAAAATTATTGGCTTATGTTTAATGTATAATCTATAACAACTGATATAATAAACATGAGTAAAGCCATTAGCTAGCCCTTATAAACCCTTCATAAATTACATTCTATAGGAAAATGGTAATCAGTATTTTAATATTGTAGTTGTAGTAGTTGAACTGTTTCTGTGCCATTTAATACTTTAATCAATGACAATGTATCATATTTTGTAAGATGATTATATGTTTTGCAAGTAAAATCTTAAAGCTTCTACAAGGAGTTTTTAACTGGTTATGAAACAGTCTCAGTTTATTACTGATGGCTCTATATGACTTAAAAACAAGAACGGGGAGGGGACTGGCTATTTCTGTTATTCTTAATGCCTGCCACGGGGTCGGATTCTCGGATTGAAATCAGATGAAACAAGCCTGTGTTTACACAGACAAAGTTACAGTGAGTAGCACATTAGCCAGTTAAGAAGAAGCAGGAGGAGATTTTTATTTGGATAGTTTTATTTTTAACGTTATATTTTGTGGTTATGGTGGAGAAAACGCCACACAGGGGCCTCCAAAATCAACAAAATATGAAAGTTCCTTGTAGTAGCTTTAATCTACAAGGTAAGTACAGCTGTCAGATAAATGCAGTGGAGTAAAAAGCACAATATTACATCTGAAATGTGGTGAAGTAGAAAAACCAAGTAGCTTAAAAAGGAAATGCTCAAGTAAAGTAGCCTACAAGTGCCTCAAAACTGTACAGTATTTGAGCAAATGTACTAATTTAGCGTACTTTCCACTTCATATGGAGAAATGCCGAGTAATTACTTGTCTCAAGCGTAAGATCATTTGTGCATACAAGAAATTATTTTGTTGGTTAAGTCTCATCTGAAGATGATTATCACTCCTGACATGACAGTTCTTGTAAAGTGGTGAAACTACACTGGGAACATTTGGATATTTAATTACATCAGATCATTTCACATGAGACTGAACATGAGACTGAACATGAAACTTGTTGAGACGTAATTATAATCCTACAAAAAGCAGATGTGAAGAGAATGAGTCATTTATTTTATGCCTATCTGGTTTTTATCTGTTTTCTTAAAGTAATTGGGTGGCCAGACTGTGTCCTGTGCAGCTGATCTGTCACATTTCCATAAGGGAGTGCTGTGTTTACTGACTGTGCGTTGAGTCAGCTTCCCTCTCCTCCCTGTTTTACCAGAAGTAGTTTTTAGGAACCTGCTGTGCTGCACCACCTTCCGGCATAAGTTTCGTTGTTTGCACACGTGCCTGCTCAACCAACCAGTTTCTAGTTTCTTAAGAGAGGATTTCTCAAAAAGGGCTGGTCTGTTAGCACAAAATATAAAATCACCACATAGCTGTTTACATCAGATTATGACAGCAGCAACTCAGGGATTCTTGGATCTTATGTAACATGCTGTGTATGTGGCAAGAGTTATCATTTTATACACTTGCTTCTCTCCAACCAACAATACCTATGTGACATCAGATGAGTGGCTGTAAAGATAATTGACAGTCACAAGCTGTGCTCTATTATTCCCTTTCAACAGGAATTAGTGGCAGATTTCTGAAACTAGTTTATATAAGGACCACTACATCATATAAGGACCAACACAATCAAACATGTAACCCATCAAGTGTTGAGTTTGTCTCTGTAACAGTAGGATGAAACATTCAGTCTTGCAACTTTCCCATTGTTCTTGAAAGTGAAATAACAGGAAATTAAAGTAACCCTCATTTCCCCCTCAGGGTCCCTGAGGGAGCCACTATGGAGGAAGCACTAAATTGAATATGTTATTTATACAGATTAATTGCCTATTAATAAACCCTGTTTAAAGGAATAGTTCAGATTATTTTAAGTGGGGTTATAAGAGGTACTTATCAATAGTCAGTGTATTTACCTACAGTACGTGCTGGTTGGCACACTTTCAGTTTAGAGAAGCAGAGAGGCGCACCACCATGGTAGCTAAGCAATGAATTGCTGCAGACAGGGTCAACAACAAATGCTCATAAAGTCATAAGGTCCACCTAAAAAAAATCTACACCAGTTTAAGTGCACGCTATATTTAGAACATATTTTCTCTGCTTTACCTTGCTGTCAGACAGCCTTTTCTGATGGGGAACCATCAGAAAGTCAAATATTGCTCTCTCCAAACCAACCAAACTCCACAGGCAAAAACTGTAATTTTACCTCACAGAGCACAGGAGTTGGTGGTCAGCCGCTGCCTCGATCTGTTAGTTTGTTCATGTTATTCTGTGACTTCTGTGTTTTAAAAGATTTAGTTTGGATTCACCAAAGACACGCAATAGCACAAACAAAGGCAGCAGTAGATCAGCAACTCCTGTGTTCTTCTGGGTAAAATTATTACTCTCATCTATGGAGTTTGGTTGGTTTTAACAGAGCAATATTTGTCTCATAAAACTCTGTTTCCCACCAGAAAAGGCTGTCTAATAGCAAGGTCAGGTGGTGAAAATCTTCTAAATATAACATATGCTTAAACTGACTGAAGTTTTTTGGTAGACCTTCTTAAATGCGACAGGCATCTGACAATCGATGAGTACCAACCACATATTAAATCATCTGAAATATCCTTTACAACCCTCCTCAATCAATCTGAACTATTATTTTAAGCATGTGTATCTTTTAACATCTCCCACCATTATTCGCCTGAACATTAATGACAAAAGTCAAAACAACAAACTTCCTGCCACAGCTATTTACATGCAAACTATGACACGCACAAACATCCAACAGATCTCGGCTCCACAGTTTTTAAATGATTTACTTTTCCACGTGCAGGCCACAGGCTGTGGTTCAAGAGGTCAGAGATGAACAGAAATGTGTACAACCATCTACCAGACAAACACTGATGCCGTCAAAGCACTTCCAATGAAGGTTAATAATTGGGAAATTACAGGCTTGCCGCTGAAGAAACGAGAGAGCTGACGTATATGAGAGTAATTGCCTGGTTGCATACCGACGGATCTTGAGCATTCCTGCTGGGCTGACATGCATAACGACGTCCTATTGTTCAAGTTTTGACTTGTCTCAGAGGACGCCCTATAAAAGAGATACCTACCTGCCAACTCCTGTTCGCTTGTTGTCTTTAAAAAGTCAGTGAGTGATCGCAACACATGAAACAACAAGTACTGCGTTGATCCTTTAATACATCTGGGAAGGACTGCTGTTATGAAGTGTAATAACCTCAAGAAACTTCAGTCATAGCTTTGGAGATTAAAAATAACACAATGTACCAGAGACAGTATGTGTACTGG
>JAJHUR010077479.1:30754-55945 GCA_027495735.1 Lutjanus campechanus | reverse complement strand
AAAAGAAGCACAAGCACATGTGGAACGTTGGTTCCCACGCACACTATTTTAAAAGATATCCTACTTTGTTCTCAATTAAAAACACTAGACTACCTTGTAGGCTACTCAGTAGACCACAACACTGTGACCTCTCAAGCTCTGTGATAATAAATCATTACTGTCCTTTTGGTAAGGATGAGTGTGTATATAAGCAACTTTGTTTAGCTTATATTAGAAAAGAGACATTTATCAAAGGTAAAGGTCCTAAGAATGGAAACGATTTAATTGAAGTTTATTTTGGACAGTAAAACTTTGGAGTGATTCACTTTCTCCTGTAGTGTATGTGCATGTGTGTGGCTGCAGGGGGCTCAGCTTTCCTTAGATACAAGTACGGGGTGCTCCAAGGGAAAAATGCTGAGAACCACTGCTTTAGGACGCCATCACTCTTACAGTCAGCAGCTTAACACATCATCCGTTATGAAAATAAGCAAATAAATAAATAAATTTTTCTTGCATGGATAATGCTTTAAAAATATACATAATTTAGTTTTTCATCATGTAGTTGTCGCCCCTTTAGGCATATCATTGTTCAAAACAACAAAGTCACATTTGTTGCTGCTTGAGGATGAAACAGTGACGAGATTTAATATGAGGGGTGCTAGTCTATTGTTTTGAGCTGCCCATTTGCTGCCATGACAGTGAAACACCTGAGGGAAAGTTTGTCCTTCTGTACTACCTCTTGCTCCTCTTCAGCCATGACTCATTGCAGGTGTGCATGTGTTGCTGCGTGCACGTGGGAGACAGAGGGAGAGAGAGAGAGAGGACAGACAGTGTGTGTATGTGCATACAGGCGCAGAAGTCGGCGAGCGCTTGTATCGGTGTTTCGTGCGTGGGTCCTTACGCGACTGCTTACGTGTCAGTAGACAGACACCCTCTGGCCAGAGCCAAATAAAGTCTCCTCACCTGTTTGTGGCCTTTGAGGAAGACTGTGTGTGTCACCTCCCAGGGGCAAATGCCATGCTGACTTAAAGCTGCTGGAACAATCACCAGACTCTACATGGCCGGGTCAGATAGAATAGCCTCAGTCCCTCTTGAGTCCAGGATCAGGAGCTGTTTTGTCTCTCTATATATGCCGGATGACTTTAGCCTAAAGTGGATGACTTTAGAGGATAAGTGTAGTGCATGAGCTGAAAGAGCTTAGTCCAAGACTTGGACTTTGCTTATGTAAATTGTTGAAGGGTGTTCAGTGATGGAATTTAGGGATTAGGGGCAATGCCCCAGACTGTTTGACTTCCATTTCCATACCATTTCCATTTGATCCCATTCAGAACATCTCTGGCCAAGGGTTAGTAGGCTGGCATTCTTGGTGATTTCACAGCAACAGATGAAAAGGACAGGCTTTGGATACCAGTCCACAGGGCCAAATACACTGTAAAAAATTACAAAGGAATTTAGTGACATCAGCTTATCTTTTTTCATTAAAGCTATTACAAGGACTTTTAAACTGCTTATCAAATAAGGCAAGACCCTCTGCAAGAAGATCACCTGAGAGCCACCAGGTCGGATTCTCCTTGAAATTAGATAAAACAAGCTTGTGTTTACATTTTTCTCTGGCAAAGTTACAGTGAGTAGTACATTAGCCGGTTAAAAGGAAGCAGGAGGAGATTTTCATTTAGATAATTTCATTTTCTGATATATTTTGTGGTTATTACATTGGAAAGACTACTGCTTTTGTCCACAGGGGCCTCCAAAATCAACAAAATCTTAAAGTTCCTTGTAGCAGCTTTAGTACCCAAGTTGTATTTATTCAAGTTAATACACCTTAAAATTTCTAGTATTTATTTTCAGAACACTTCTGCACAAACACGAGATCTTCTAACTCTAATTCTTTTGACTTGAAATGAATGTACTATACAGAGTTCAGTCAACTCGTTAAATTAAGTTTCTAAAAAAACATAATCAGCATATTAGCAGACCTCCCAGCATGCATTATGAGAGAGTTAAAACTCTCCTGAGACCCTTTTTTAATAGTTTGAAGGAAACATATATGATGTAAGCTTGTTGTTTGTCTCACAAACACTAAGATCAGTCATGTTGTTTGTTTTCACAACACTGAAAACACAGAATTAATTGTTTAAAAGTTAATAAATTCTGATTAAATGGTTAAACGTTATAGATGTTCATATCTTAAGATTGTTGAATATGTCTTCCCAAGAACAATTGAATTGATATCCAGTTTATTTGACTAGAGAAGTTTATGTGTTTTGAAAAACGTGCAGTTTAGCATCACGTTGATGTTTTGAAATGCCTGCTGTTTCCTGTGTTGCACAGTTGCTTGGGAAAATAAACTGAATTCAAAGAACATTTTGATAGATTGTGGTGTGCAACCTTCTTTTGAATCTGCTGCACTCACTGGAGTCCTCCCTCTGACCACCTGTCAAATTCAAGTACAATATTCATTCATCTTTAAGCCAGTTTTTTTTTTTTTTTAAATCCCAACTCTGAAATTTTTTTTGGGATTTTTGTTTTCGCAAATGCTGGACTGTCCTCATCAGACACTGTCAGTCACCATCAGACACCTCCAAGTCACTAGTGTGTATTTAACTTACAGGAGCAGGGATTACGTTAGCTGGCATCTGGAAGATGAAAATATCATTCGCTAAAGTGTCTGGTGGTAAATATGCCAAATAGACCATATACTGTAAAATATGTCAAGTAAAAAAGCAGACTGTGATGGTTTTCAGGCATCTTTGTCAGGTTGTTTTCCATAGGCAGGAAGTGTTTTACTTGACTTAAAGTGAGCCACAATTTAAGTGTGTGCTTGCGTACATTCATGCGTCATATGTGCACTTAAACAAACACTAAACTCCTGCTATTATGACTATAGTTTTTCTGTACTTGTTCTATATGGATAGAATTATGCCAATTATGACTTATTGGAATTATATATTTTATATATATATATATATGACTTTGTCACACCATAATAATGTACCCAGCCAAATTTGAATGATAAATAAAATGTAGTATGAAAGTATGTAAAATTAGGTCCCAAAATCATGAATAAATGAGCAGTTCTCTCCTCTCTCATTGTGTTTTTTCCTTCAGTGTTCGGCTGTTGGAACTGAAGTGAGCATGACTGATCTGAACTGGTGGAGTCTCTGAAGGTAACTGACCCAAAGCAGTTATACTTTATTAACTTCATTATTAGTTCTGCAAATCACAGGCATACCTCGAAATGTGTCTCAGCTACCCCCACCGCCATCTCTCACTTGCACACACATGCAGTATATATGGTAACTCCCACTGGGGTCTTGCTACCCCTATACATAGATTACAGTGAGGTCAATATAATTTCTATTCAGGCAGGTGGAAATAGCTTTCATAAATATTCTATTATGTTCAGGAATGCTCAACCGACAAATATTCCCACAGCTTTCAGCTCAGAGGGAACGACTGAAAAAAGCGGTCTTATGTAAAGCTTTCCTGACCTTCAAAGCAACCTTTCAAAAGCCCACTTTCCACCACGATGAACTTACGCCCTTCTCTAAAATCTGCAATCATATTTGAATGAGGGTCAGGCTAAACTGGGAAACATGACAAAATCAATCAGACGTCACTTCAGTCTTACAGTATTTTAATGTCCTCTTTGGCTGCAGTTGACTTTGCCCACCTGCTCTTAACATCTCAATCACGTTAGAGGTTCGGACAGGTATAATCTGTGTTGTAAACCCTCCCAAAATCCTTCTTACTAGCTTTCGATGTACACAGTCTGGATTGAAAACAATTTCACACATGGTTTCAGTGGAGATTTCTGGGAAGCAAGCTTTTAGATCAGTTTGTTTCTGTGAAAAGAGCAGAGCGCGCGGAGATTGGCTCTAGCCAGAGATCTATCTTTTGAATTAATCAACCCCGGGGATTACATGAGGTGGAATGGATGCAGCAGCATTGGTGAAATTACTTATAGCTGTAACAAGAAAGTCATTTCTTTAACCACCTCATGAATTTAAAGAGTTTAACCTCAGATTGTGATTCACGTGTGACAAAACAGTTTAAATCATTCTTTTAATGCCATCAACCAAAACGCATCAGACATGTCGTGCTCAAAGAGGGTGCGTTTAATCAGGAGATTATCTATATTAAGCTTGTAAAAATGAAATGCGCTGCATTTATTTTGATATTCAACAGTACGTTAAACTCCCTACTTAGAAGTAAGCTTGGAGACATGACTTGAAACCTACATCAAGATCAATTGTCACATTTATGTCAGTAAGGACAAATTAAACAAAATTAAACAGGCACTGACTTCTTATAATTCTACACACTTGTGAATGCTGATTGCAGTGTAATTCATTCATTTTGGCAGGATATACATATGATTATAGAGACTGTACTTGATATTAGGATTCCATTCAGTTTCGACAGGTCAACAGTATTTATTTAAAATAATTTTGGCTGCAAGAGAGCCATAACTACAAAATGATTGCAGCTTGAACCACCTGTATTACCAGACCTTATTGATATTATCCAGGATATTCATGTTATGGAGAAGCTGACATTGTCTTTAAAGCTGTAAGTAAGCAGAAACCAGTCACACTGGGCCAGATGAATACAGTACACTAATACCACAGAACCTGGTTATTTTATTTTGCAATTTATTTCTCTTGTAAACAATCGTCAAAATAATTTACATATTAGTTGGCTGGAGGAAAATAGCTAAATTTGGATGCATACTAGTGTTTATTCCAGTCTGCTGCCAATCTCTGCTCACCTGTCTTTTTGGTTTTTGCATTGTCTGTGATTGTATATGTACAAATATTGAGAGTAATCATGAGAAAAACAGATGAATGATTTATGGAATTCTCCCAATAAAACATATTGATTAAAAATGAATCATTTTACACACTTAACAATAAATAGAAAATCATAGATTAATCATAGACGTCTTACTGTAAAACAAAATGTGACCAAGACTTTAAATTTATGACAGAAAGATCAGTAGTTTCAGATCAGTACTCTGTATCAGCAAGATCCATCTAAGTTTATAGTGAGTATTAGACTTGGTATTGGGGAAGCGATAGTCAAATTGGTGCATCTCTGTTTTTTTGACAGTATTCAAAATAGCTTAATTTTGTTTTATTTTCTGTTCACTGAAGCCAGCGTGCGATGACATGGCATCTTTTCTCTGTACAAGTACAACTATTTCTCATCTGAACTCTTCCCCTCAGCTGCAATTTCTGCAGCGTCAACGTTTTTATTTCTGTTATACAAGATTGATGCCATGATATTTTCCTCAAGTTCAGGCAAATGCCATGCCACTTTGATTACGTCTAATTTGCATTTGATTTGAACCAAAATAACAGCTCTAGTAGCGGGGAGTCGACGTTGTTTGTATGTCTAACGTACTGTAGCTTTATCATTGTCAAAATCCCCAGTGGTCCCTGTGTGTTTGTGAGTGCGTGTGTGTGTGTGTTTGTGAGTGCGTGTGTGTGTGTGTGTGTGTGTGTGTGTGTTTATGACCATGTTTGTGAGCATTAGTCTCTTTCACATCCATGCTGGTCATGCTCTGTCGATGGAGTATGTTGTTGCGTTGCAGCATGAGATAAGAGGATCAAGAAGATACACCGCTGCCCTGGATGTGCGCTGGTGTGTTATCTCATTTTTTTGATCTTTTTTGAGAGAGCAAGCTTGCGATCTTTGCCTCTGGGGGCCTTCTCAATATTTCATGACTTTGCAATGTATCTTTTGACACTGAAATATGCTGTGAATTAAACATGACTGACTGCATAATCAAAAGCTTTTAATGCAAGTAGAGGGGCAAGCCTCTTTGGGTTCGCCTTTTAATTAAAGAATGAGTGTCCACAGATTTCGGTGAACTTAACGAGCCGAAGGTTTGCTTGACATGGTGCAGGCACAATCTCTGCACCTCTTAGAAAGTGCAGAGACCTCTCTGCTCTCTCTGCACCCCAACATTTATAGCCGTTTCAATCACTTGTGAAGCAGGTCCACTAGTTCATAGAGGCATGAAGGAGCAATAAAAAAGTTGTTTGTAGAGTATTAAATGTGAAGGCAGCTTCAAGACGTTTATTTTCCTGCAGAAACACCATCGAAAGAGATAGCCGTGGTATTCAATACTTCAGGGTAGACACGGGAGCAAAAGACTAAAATTATAAGATAAATAGCTTAGTATCAGTAAAGTCTGGTACTTGGGACTTTCAAATTAAATGATCAGACTTTGGCTTATATTCATAGTAGAGGTAGTTAGAAATTAACACGCAGTATTGCACCTCAACATTTTATAATCTAGTGACTCATTTTATGTTGACACTAAGACCAACCAGTAGGGTGAGTGGGGTTTAAGCCTCTGACTTTGATGCTAACAGGTAATAGTATCATGATTGGGCATCCTTAAAAGGCTAGTTGATCACAAGCAAGGATTAGGTGATTAGTTCATCACTTTGTGAAAATCTGTGAGTGCAAATAGTCCAACAGTTTAAAAACAACGTTTCTCAAAACACAACTGGAAGGAATTTAGTTATTTGA
This sequence comes from Lutjanus campechanus, assembly GCA_027495735.1. NCBI lineage: Eukaryota > Metazoa > Chordata > Actinopteri > Lutjaniformes > Lutjanidae > Lutjanus > Lutjanus campechanus. Next base: position 49,423 of record JAJHUR010077479.1, on the reverse strand, counting down.
ACATCTACAATCCACAATATCAATTAAAAATCTTTGCAAGTAAGGGGCAATACTGAAAACCATCAAGGAATGCCCGTGACCTTCAAACAGCATTAAAACCATTGTTGTTGGTTGCTGCATCTACAAATGCAAGTCAAGACTCTACCATGCAAAGTGAAAGTCATATATCATCATCAAAAAAGCTGCCGACTTCTTTGCATGTGAGGTCACCTGAGATGGACTGAGTGGAGGTGTGGGAAAGTGGGAAAGTGGAAAAGTGTGCTGTGGTCTGAGTCCACATTTCATGTTGGTTTTGGAAAACTGAACGCTGTGTGGGCTGGGCTAAAAAGGAAAATGACCACTCAGATTATTACCAGCGCTAACTTCAAAAGCTAACATCTGTCATGGTATGGGGGTGTATTTATGCTCATCTGTGAAGGTACCATTGATGCCAAAAGGTACATGCAGGTTTTGGAGCAACATATGCTGCCATCCAGATGGTATCTTTTTTAGGGATGCCACTGCTTATTAGGAGACAACGCCTAGCCAAGTGTGACTTTGTAATGAAATAGTGCAGGTACTAGAACTACAATGAATTTAATCAGTTTGAACTTGAAAAATCTTGTCTTTGTGTTGTATTTAATTGGGTAAAAGTATTGCATTAATTAGGGTATCAAGATTGCTTATGCACTTTAAAGTTAAGGGTCACGTTTTCTTTCTTTCGACGTCTTCAGTTCTAAAATTGTGTTTTGTTTTGTTTTTAAAAAACATCCTAACTACCTCTGCTTTTATGGAATCAAGTGTTAATGTAAGTCATCATCTTTGACTCATCTCAAGCTAAACTCATCTGTGCTTCCATGCCATGAATAAATGATCACGTGTAGAACATCAAGAAGCAAAAGCTTATCGTATGACTCCTGACTGAGTCATAGAGGGGGAGACATTGTTACGGATCTATTATGAATGGATTTTATGATCAAACATGCCACATATCCACATCAACAGAATGACACATCACTCATCACGTTTCACATGGGACAAGCCCAGATGCTGTAATGCTCTAGATATGCTACGTCATGTTCGTTTTCGACCCATCAGCTCAGAATGTGTCAACGGTTGTATGAAAATGTGATTTAATAAAAGATGGGATGATCAGGATGGATCAGCCTACACCAAAATAAATCCAGTAGTTCAGACTATGTCATACGTAGGTTTTATTGTGGTATCAGACTTTTGTCTTTTCTGCTTCTCTTTACATTTTCTTGGATGTTTTCACACGTTTTCTTGCCTCATAATAACCCAAATAATAACTGCTGAATTACCATTCTATTATCATATGAATAGCTCTATTTGCAAATGGGTGAGCCATCAGGAGCTGCTTTCTGACTCAGAGACTGGAATTTAAACACACAGTGTTCTTTGTATTCCCCTCATATAGTTCTACAGAATAAATTCACTTTCTAAAGATAATATTTTAAAGTTGATTGTTCAAGGTTTCGGAGGACAAAGCCTCAGAGTTTCTAAAGTGGTTTGGCAAATTTTCTGTTTTATGCTGCCAGTGGGATTGCTGACCCTATGCTTGAGTTCACACTGTGTCCTATTGTATGTCTGTATCAACCACTTTCTGTTATACTCTTCTAAAAGACGCGTCGCAGATACAGTAGATGAATCACAGCCTTTTTTTTTTTTTTAGATCAAGCTATGCTGTAATGGGAACTGTCCACTTGAAATGACCTCTTTCTTCTTCAATCCACCTTTTGGTTGAGTGAATGAAGTCAAGAGAACTATAGGCCTTCTACTAAACTAACCTCTCAAACCAAATGTGCTGCCTTTTTAAATTTTCAGGAAATACACCACAGTTTCTTCAAAATATCTCCATAGTATATAGAGTAAAAATACTATGTTTTAATTTAAAAATGTCAGTGTCTGGGCTGCAACAAACAACAAAATGAACAAAACAAATTAAGCTTTTCTTGTCAATAAACATGATACTAATTCAGTTTCCGTGGAGAAAACATGTAAATAAGGTCAAGATATTAAGTTCAACCAACAACTGCTCAGTCACACAGAAGAATTTGGTTTCCTTTTACGTTTTCATTACATTACATTTTCTCACTCACTTCCTTATTTCACACAAATAACTTGCAGCTGCAGATGCTCTAAAACAATGCATGCTGGGAAGTCTACTAATATGTTCATAATGTTTCTTTAGAGTTTTCATTTTTTAAGTTGATTGGACTCTGCACTCATTCAACTCATCATTTCAAGTTTCAAGTTGGAAGAAAATGAAGTGTTCTAATGAGAAAAGTTTAGTTGATTCCTATGATTTTTTACTGTGATCAACTACAGGCTATGTTAGATGTTATGAGTAAGGAGGTCTTGTTTTACCAAATGACTTGAGAGGAGAAATAATCAGATTGTTAACACTTCTAAAATATGGTGATCACACATGCTCCAATGGCTACCATCCCAGCATTAAGCTGTAATTATTCCTGAACTTAAAATTACAGTGCTGTGGCAAAATCTGTTCCGCTCTATTAGAGAAGAGACTTTCATAGTGTAGCACATCTGCTTTCTTCAGCTCCGAAAAGTCACAGTGCAGTACACTATGGCTCTCAAGGCACAGAGCTGTGCCTTTGTACAGTTCTCCTATAGCAGAAGCAGCAGTAACGTGACAAAAATAGCCTGAGGCCTCAAAGTCAGAGGTGACAGCAGTTCAACCAGTTTCTTGGCCTTAAACTAATTATTGTTTTATTCATACAGATTATAGTGTAATATATTACACTCAAAGGCTATTTGTAGCACAATGAAGTAGTGAGCGGCGAACAAAGTTTTAGATTCATCATCTTTTTGAAAGGAACAAGGAGGCTCTTTCAGATCTATATATTCAGAACATTTGTCATGACGCAAAGGGCTGAAAGGACCAACTGGTCAGGGTTTTTCACATTTTAATGATCCTCTCTGGGACTTATTCCCCATTTCTCACTCACTCCTTCTCTGTCTCCCACTCCCTCTGAGGAGAAACCCCAGAAATATGGATAAGGATTGCCCCACAGAGAATACATGACCTCATTTCCATGTGTCACAGTGATCTAATAGGCTTGGACACTACGAGCGAGGATCTGAGGGGTTTAAAAATGTTCTTACTTGACTCTGTCTGTTTGGCCCTTAAAGGCGGCGATAATGAGGCCCTGGCTGCAGAAAAGGGTAGCAGCACTTTGAAGTAAAACCACCTCAACCTCTGCTAGCTTTCAAACCAAAGAGGTCAGATCAAGTCAGAGACTTTAGCCAAGAGACATGAAAAATTAAACATGGCAGATGTGTCTGGTGTTAGCTGGTTTCTTGCAGATAGGGAAACACCAAGGATTATTTATTTAGTTTACTTAATGCTTCTGGGTTAAGATGCTTTATTCTAAAAGAGAAAAACACTCTGTAATTTAATTATGCTAAAGAGCTTTAAATAATTAAACAAATTTGACAAAATACAAAAGAAAGGAGAGTGTATACCTCAGAGAGATTTGTGCAGTAAGTTAGAGAAAATAAATCCTGACATTGCACCGGTGGGATTTTGTACAGAACCCGCTCTAACAACCACTGACAGCCGAACATTAGCAAGGAACTGTGTGTAACTAGCAACCATCAGCACTATAAACCAATTAGAAGGTGACAGGAACCAAGAAGACATTAACACAAAGCAATTGAGCAATCTCCCTCACAGCTTTTCACAAGGCCACAAAGGAGATGTCACTTCTCTTTTTTGGTAATTACTACTCTTTCAATTATCCTTGATGAGGGGAAATTATTTTATTTAATAAATTGCTGTAAATGAAGCCATAAATGTATGCAACCTTGTGAATTTGACATGCCTAATAAGTGGATTTATTTTAATCTGTGGGCAATTCTGTTCAGTACATATCTATGCTGTCTTTTACTTTTTTTTGTGCTTTTTGTGAAGCCACATTGTTCTTACCACTCATGTACGTAAATAAGTATAATGGAAAACAAAATCCTTTCACCGTGCCTGGTAATTAAAGTCAATCTGAACCTGATGTGTATATTCAGCACTTAGTCGAGAAACTGCTTTGTTCACTGATGTGAGAGACAGCTGAATATTTACTTTGGTTTATATTAAAACTTGTTTCAGTTTTTCATTCATTCAGAACATTCCCTGCATAAGATGTAATAAAAATAACAATAATACAAAGAGAAATGTAGAAACACATTTTCCAAAAAAGGTGGGACGTTGTGTAAAAAAACCAAGAATGCAATTATTTGTTCTGAATTTGATGTCTGCAACACGTTCTAAAAAAGTTGCGACCGGGGCAACAAAACACTGGGAAAAATGTGGAATGCTCAAAAAACACACGTGTGGAACATTCCACAGGTAAACAGTGTGAGTACATATTTTAAAAAAAAGGTTTATTAGTTTTAACATTAAATATCTTGTATTTGTTCTATATTCCATTGAATATAGGTAAAAATGATTTGCAAATCATTGCATTCTGTTTTTATTTACATCTTACAAGGAATCCCAACTTTTTTGGAATTTGAGTTGTACATACAAAAACAAAACTTAATAATTTAAATTGAATAAATAAGAAACCGAGATGTACAAAGGGGGGATGTATTTGCAGCAGAGCAGGGTCAGTTGCAGAGGAACATAACAATGGCATTTTAGTGGTATTCTGTTACATACAGTCTTGCTACAACAACCCATTTCACTTGGTGAAAGAGTAAATTATAGTGTAACACAGGTCCACCATTGTATAAAAGAGTCCATTTTCAATAGTAGACATGCAGTCATTCGTCTCATGATGTAAACCCTTTTCAGTCTCTGCACCCACTGAGATATAGTTGGTGGTTTTGCACACTTCCACTTCACTTACCATTTTCTTGGCAAGCAATAAAAGTATCCACAGTTTTTATACTTCTGATCTGTGATATGTATCTCTTTAATCCTAACAAAATAACAATGGATCTGAGGGAATGTCCTATATTATTATTTTTTGTATTACATTTTGTAAGCTGACACCACTCAGCACATTGTTTTCTTAATCCTGCTCCTGAAACTCCACAGCTGTCTGCCCATCACAGTGCCATCACCATTTAAACAAGTCAACCTACTTTCCTTGAGCAAAGCTGACATCTTACAGCAAACCACTTAGACACTTCTCCTACAGCTGTTTATGCTCACACAGAGGGGATGTCATCCACTGAAAGTTTTCAGTTAGCACCAATCCCATGGGATTTTGAAAAAAAAATGACAGTGTTACACAATGCAGTCTTCCTAAACTTTTTCACTTTAAGGACCCACAAATAACTCTCTGCCCTTGTTTTCTTTATTACATAGTATATTAGTGGCTCCCTCTAAGAAGTTTTTTGTTGTTGGATGTGTTTTAATGTCTGAATAGCAATTGCAGTGCAACCTGCCATTGTGAACTATATAGAATTAAAAATGCCAAAATTGTCATTTTTGTTGGAGAAGCCCTCTCATCTGCGTAAGGACCCTGCGAAAACCATTGTGTCAGTCCATTCAATTTCACACTATGTGAAGATGACATGTAATTTTCAAGAAAAGAATAGTGCAATAGCTGTTCAAAAGGGGAGGGCCAACATGCAACAAGACAACCATGTGTAACCGCAGTTTTCTGCCTATCAATGTTTGAGCAAATGTCATTATCACTTAATTTACCTCAAGTCACAGTTCAGAATGAGGATGATTGCCTACCCAAAGCCAGGAATGATAAATACCTATTCCACGAGTGTTGCAATTATGTTTCTTGGTGTCACAGTTGAGTGAATATAGATAGATTATTGTGTACTGTGAGCTGACTACAAGAAATTTACTTTACATGTAATTGGGCTAGTCAGAATGAAAACTCTGTTTTAACATGGTGTCACCCATGCAAAATTCAGCAAACTGAGTTTGTTGTAAAACATGACACAAATAAGAGCAATACAATAAAAGGGTGAATATGCTAAAACCACTTTTGGCCTCGAACATGTTTTTTAAAAAATCCTACAAAAGTGCCCCTGTGGTAGATAAAATATGATAAAATGACCCCCAGAGTGCCCTTCAAGTGGATAAGACATGATGAAGCGCCCTCTATGGTACCCTTCTAATGCAGAAAATGTGATTAAGTGCCCAGTAGGGTGCTTTCCAGTGGAGTAAACATGATGAAGTGTCCTCTAGGATACCTTCCAGTGGAGAAAACATAAAGTAATGTCCTCTGAGATGCTCTTTCAGTTAAGAAAGTGTGATGAAGCTCTATGGTGCCTTCAAGTGGAGTAAACATGATGAACTGTCCTCGAGGATACCTTCCAGTGTAGAAAGTGTGATGACATGTCCTCGAGGATGCCTTCCAGTGGAGAAAACCTTATGAAGTGCCATATAGGCTGCCCTACATGCTATGAAGTGTATTTACCTCTACGTGCTCCTAAGTAGTTACGAAGTTAATAGGAACTCTGTACTAAGTGCTTTTATTATGTAGCTGTAGTAGTAGTTGGAGTACTTAAAGTCACATTATTGCACAATTTTATGCATGCTGGTGCCATTCTGCATACAGGTAGTGCTGCCACTGGCTAAAACTTCTGAATGTATATATTGTCCATCTGTTGTTAGCTGGTGCACATAAGCAATATACATGTTAAAACATTCTCTAAATATAGCCAATAAAAGCTGTGGCAATGGTGGAAGAGGACATTCTGGGCAGATGCTACATCAATTACTGTACTGAATGACAAGAGGATGCTGGCTGGAGTGTAATTAGTCATTAATGGGTATGTGAAAAGTTCACAGTCAAACAAGAATACATCATGGCTTCCTGCGTGTGGCGAGGCATGAATTCCCTAATCTATTTAATATACAGTACGTTGTACATAAAAACAGGATATGATGGAGTATATCGCAGACTAGATAAAAAGGAATATAACTAAAATATTATCAGGAAAGTTGTAAACAAAACAACATACCATAAGCTAACTGATATATCCACCCTCTAATCTTTAACCCAGCACACTCTGACAGAGATAAACATGTTTTGTTGCAGCAGCCTGCACTCCGCGTGAGGCCTTCATTAGGCCCTGTGTAGCTGTGTCCATTGAAGCCCTGGGATCTCTGGAAGATTGATCGTGGCGGGCCACAGATCAGTTAGGAGACCTCCCCCTCTTTCTGCCGCTGGTCCAAACCCAATAGTCCTTGCTAGGGAGGTGCATAGGGACCCTCACTCTACACAGAGGCAATATCGTCTGATAAATTGCCTTTCCTGGCACGATTATACACCGGGGTGTTCCCCACGGTCTTTGGGAGCCATGTTTTAGAGCTTCAGCATTGTGGGAAGGCAGTAAAAGTGGGGCAATTTGTTATAAGTGTGGACAAGCAATGATAGGCTTAAATCATGTGATATACAGGCATTAAATCAAATATAGACATTAAAACTAAATAGCACACTATAAAAACTGTTGTTTATTATGGAAACATTATATATCCATATTCAATGAGCCGCTGTTTTTGTTCTTTTTTTTTTTTTTTTGATGTGGAGACAGTTTAAAAACCCAGGAGGGTTCACACTACTTTCATAGACGAGTAGATGGAGCAGGATGAAAATTCCCAGTGAGTGGAAGTGGAAATGTGTTTTTCTAGATATAAATAAAGAAAAGTCAGATTTTTGTTACCAATGCTCTTTCTTGTACACTCTCAAAAATAAAATGACTGACTAGTGCCATAAAGGGTTCTTCGGCTTGTCCCTATAGGAGAGCACTTTTTGGTTCCTGGTACAACCTTTTATATTTATAAAGGTTCTACTTGCAACCCTAGAGCCCAGCATAAATGGTTATATGTAAAAAGATTTCATCCAGTTCTAAAGGAGAACCAGTCTATGGTGCAATGGTTCCACCCAGAGCCCTCTCTGGGGGTTCTAAGCAGAATCTTTCTACCCTCTGCAGGTGCTAACAAGAACCCACCCAGGGGGTTCCACTGAGAACCCTTTTATGTCCCAAGGGCTTTATCTCAAACCTGCACAGGGGTCCTCCCGAGAACCCTTTCATATTACAAGGGTTTCATCTGGAACCCACCCAGGAGATTTTATCATGAAACCTTTTGTATTCTAGGTGTTTCATCTAAAAAAAACACCTTGGGGGTTCTTCTGAAAACCCTTTTATATTCCGGGGGTTTTATCTAGAACCCATCCAGAGGGTTCTACTGAGAACCCTTTCATATTCTAAGGGGGGTTCCAGGGGGTTCTACTTTTTTATATTATGGTACAAAGAACCCTTGAAGAACTCTTTCTTTAAAAAAGTTCTTCTGTAGAAAATGGTTCTGGATAGAACCTTCAGGAAGAACCCATTTGAAAACTATGTTTCTAAGATGGTGGCAATACCACCCAGGTGGTATTGCTTCACACTGGAAAACAGTGAAAAACAGTGAAAACAGTGTGCAACTATCATTCAGTCTTTCATTACTTCTTGACAATCATTGTTGGTCTGTTTCTTTGGCTGGAATACAGTAAAAGACTACACCCAGACTGTTTAATCCCTAACTTCCTGCTACAATGTTTTTTTTTTGCCCTCAGGGCACTTCAGACGTTGTCTGTGTTGTATTTCCAGTCCTCAAATAACTCACGCCCAGAGCATCTGAAAGCTAGCTGACATTCAGACCCTGGAGTATCTCGAAGGTTTTTCCAAAGGGTTGGCCTGTGCACTGGTTCACTGAAACAATGCAAAGTGATGTGACTACGAGGGGAATGTCTGCCAAAACTGTTGGGTGCACTTTAATTATGGAGAGGGATTGTGCAACCCGCCTGACTGGCTTGACATTATTCAAAAGTAATTAGTTGCTTGTTATTTTAATTATGGATGAAAGGACACAAGAACAGAATTAACTCTGAAATGGGATTGCTGCAATGCCAGAGACAGAGAGAGAGAGAGAGAAAAGGGGTTTTGTATACACTAAAATACTTTCACATTTTGGTTGCAACCTGCATGAAACATGTGATATGAAAACCCTTTCACGTGCTGTTTTGTTCAAATCTATTATGTATTGACTCAAGTAAGAAATTTCTCAATCATGCCAACATTTTACTTTTATCTTTAACAAACTTTGCTGGGCAAGGGAATCTGGCAATCACAGAAAAGCCAAAATAAACTATTTATGGGGGTGAATTTCCACTCAAGTAACCTGAACAACAACATTTTTAGATTTTTTTTACAACTCACATAAGCCGCTTTGTTTTAGTTGATTTCCTTTCTCATTTGTCACCACAGTCATACTTAGAAAGCCTCTCAGTTATCCCTTTTATTAGGACTACAATTTTTGTCACACACAAACATAAACACTCATAAATAATGTGCACTGACATCTTATTTATTTGGAAATGTGAAAGTGCTTCAGGACATTTTATCCCAACTGGCAGCATATAAGCTGTTTAAAATTTAAGGACCTTCTTACAAACCTGGCACATTTTTGCAGATCTTCACTGCCAATGTCTCATGTTCTTTTATGGACTTTATTGTATTTTATTTAATTTATACATTACAATATGAACTATTTATATTGCAATATAATAATCTGAATAAAAACTAACAAAAAAGAGGCCTGCATAATGTATTATATTCTCTTCTGACTAACTGTAGTTACCCTGAGGGACTGCAGTGCTACAGGCCTCCTAAGGCTTCTTCAGCCACTAATCTTTCCAACAGCATCTTGATTCCCCTGTGGAGCTCCAGATAAATTGCTTTAATTAATCACCAACATACTCAATGCACACATAACAAGTCCTAAGTACTGGCCAGGTCAACCGTTAAGTAGTCCTGAGGGAAATGTCTGGAGAAATCTGGGAGCCACTGAGGTAGACTTTACACAAGGGAAAGGGAGTGATCACTGATCGCTAATGCGGTAAATAAGCTTTAGTGACGTGCACGGTGCCAACAACACTGCGTATGTGTGTGTGTGTGTGTGTGTGTGTGTGTGTGTGTATTTTAATGAGGATAATGCAATGTAATTGTAGGTTCACTCCATGAGACAACATTTACTGATATGTGACAGGGGAATTTTGTTTTTTAGTATCATGTTCTCTTGAAGGAAACTCTATTACCCTATAGTAAAATCTAATAAGGTTCTAATAAAGGGTCTAGTTTTTAATACAAAGTACAACTTGTTATGTCTCATTAGGGTACTGTAAAAAAAACTGTGGCCTATTTAAATTATGTGTTACATTACTGACCATCTTATCTCTGTCAGTGATGCCTTTGAACAACTCCAAATCTGGAACACCCATTTAACTTAGAAAGACTCTGGTTTTATGAGAGGCCAGCTGCGCTAGGGCTAATCACTAACCATTAACAGCTAATTTAGGTCCAGTGACCACATGCAGCACCGTCAACCTCTGTCCTGAAGCCATCAGCTTCATTCATTACACTCTCAACTCTGGTTAACTCCTTGGTTAGGCTAGTTTGCCAGCTAAGAAGACACAAAAGTAAATAAGTCAGTTTTAGAGTTACCAGAATCCATATTCTTTTTTTTTTTGCTGGAGGTCAGCTGCCACTGACTCCACAGAGATGAAATTGATGCATCTCTGCAGTAAACAAGTCCACCTCCCTCAAATATGTTGAAATACAAGAGTGGTTCTTGGATGAGTAACTATTAGTGTAATTAAATGTAATGTTGGTGGTTCAATCTCTTGCTCTTACAGTTTTAAACCCCAGATTGCTCTCAGTGTGTGTCTGTGCGGGGGAATATGTAAGTAGCTTTGGACAAGAGCAACTAATGACAGTTGCTGTCATAAATTGCACTGCAATATATCCAGGGCTAGGCAAGTTACTACTGAAATAGATTTTGAAAATGTAACAAATTACAGTACTTATTACTCATTCAAAAAAGAATCACATCAAAGTCACCATCATCTATACACGTTACTCCACAGTCAAAGTAATTACTGATATTATACATTATGTTATTTACCGTCTTGGCTCTGTCACAGATGCCCTCTAGCAACACTAAAGCTTGAGGCAGCCATTTAACTTGGAAAGAAATAAAAGTCATGACACTGGTTTAATGAACAGCTAGCTGCACTGGAGGTAATCACTAACCATTAACACCTAATTTAACTCCACTGACCACACAAAACACCTTCAACCTCTGTCCTTACAGTAAAGCCACCAGCACACCCACTCTAGCCAACATTTTCTAATTGCACTGCTTCATAATCAAAGCACTTACACAATAAAATAACAGGGAATTTGATTGTTAATAATTTAGAAGAAATTAAACGTACGCTGTTGTACAGCCGCTCGATGAGCACTATCAGTAAATACACACTGTCAAGCGAGTGCAACCTCTGTTGTGCTGGACTCTCAAGCCAGGCAGCACTTGTATAGATGGAAAGGCAAGTTAGCCAGCTAGGAAGACAATTTTACAGTTACCAGAATGCATATTCCTGTTTCTGGGCGCTAGCTGCCTGTAATCCCTGAACATATCCCAGCCAAGACTCTCCACTGAATCCACAGAGATGAAATTGATGCATCTCTGCAGCAAACAAGCCCACATTCTTCCAATATGTTGGAATACCAGAGCTTTACTTGGATTAGCAACTATTAGTGTTCAGCTAATTAATTGTAGGGTTGATGGTTCGATATGTGTGTTTCTATTCGGAGGATTAAGTAAGTTGCTTTGGACAAGTGCATCTGCTGAATGTAAGAAGTAAGAAATTGATAACTGTGAAATGTACTGAGCAGCACATGATAGCCCAATACAATAGCTAAAGTACTCAGGTCTTGGTAATTAGTACTGACAGTGTAGCTTAGGCAGTAGCTTCACGTGTGGCTGCTAATGGTCTGAATGTAGATTTACTGTTTGCCCATCTGAGTAGTATTGGATTTGTGTGTGTGTGTGTGTGTGTGTGTGTGTGTGTGTGTGTGTGGTTCCTCTGAGGCTCATGAAAGGATTGTCATTTGACCCGCGCTCAGTTCTCAGCTACAGGGCCAATAATGGAAGTGATTGAGGAAGTCATTGTTAATGGGCTTGATTATTTGCTTTGCCTGTTCAACCTTGTCAAACACAGAGATCATACACAGACTAACTTACACACCCAACTCTCTCACACACGTTCACACACACACACACACACACAGTGGTTTAATTCCTCCTCGGCATTAAGCTTTTAGAAGGCAACAGCAGTGGTTAAGGCATGACAGCACCCTGGGGACCTTCGGTGCAACTCAGCAGAGAGCTCTTTGTGACTACAGATTACCTCCTATTGCATTTCTTTTCCGGTGACAGAAGGCCCTTCCTGGCCTTCCTCCAGCCCACACCTTGTCTCATTCCCATCTCCCCTCCCGCTTTTTTCATTCTCTCTCCATCTATCTATCCATCTGTCCATAACCACCCAATCCTTAGCTACCCTGCGGGAATCTATCAGTCCAACGATTTCTCCTCAAGCTACTGTCGACGTTTGGCGTGAAGGCACATGGAGTCAATCCCCTCAGAAACCTGCAGTGTCAATCCTGGATGCTTTGTCTGAAATAATTAGGACTTTCATTAGCATCAGGGAGCATGGCTCCCTTCATTAAACGCTTAGGCAAGGGTTCCCATAATTGGCGTCTGGAGCTTGAGAGGCTCACCTCCCCTGACACCAGTCACAGAAAACTAGATGTCTTTAGATGCCATGTTTTCCCAGGACCTATCAAGCTTACATAGGAGAGCTGCTTCCTTCCCTTGTCTCTTTCCCAACTAGCATTTAAAAGTTTGATACTCCTCTCTCCTCTCCCCCCTCCACCCTGTCTCTCAGTGCCATTTCCAGCAACCACTCGGCTTGAAGGCCGCCTGATCTGTCTTTCAGCATTTCATTCTGTCATTCTCCAGACATCTACGTGAAAAAAAGAAGAAGGTACACCAAGTGTCTTTTTGACATGCTGCCAGTGAAAAACTTTTGAAAACTTTGTAGGTTTGAAAATAGCAGCAGCACCTTCCCCACACATCCTGTTCTCGGTATATTGTGGAGCAGCCACTCATATTCTAACTCACTTATATGTATTTATATGCTGGGTTGTTGGTAGAGGAAACTGTTACCACAAATAGTTTTGTTGTCCGATGAGATGAGATGTTCCTATAAAATGCAACTTGACTTCTTATCCTTTCAAGTTGCAAAATGGACGTGTTTCTACGGTAGTAAGTGCCCTTCCATACAGTGCAATCTACAAGTGGTCTTCATCTGTCAACGGGTTTCTCACAAGAGGGAACAGATACAGCAAAATTAGTGTGTATATATACATGTCTTTTAAACTCAGCTAAACTCACTAAAAATAGATTAATGACTTTTTTCCCATTGCTGAAAGATTCTGGGTTTACATGCTGTTGGCTGTTTGTTTGCTTGCGACAAGTGAACCCTCTGCTGTAGCTACATAGTTTAGAGAATATTATAAATTCAAGACGGAACTGAGAAAAAAGTGTAATTACAGATCTGTCTGCTGCTTCAGCACCATGGACAGTTCCATGGGTTTATCAACACACAACACAGTGAAGCTATTGATATTTCAGAGCCACGGTCGGGGCCACACTGTTGATTCTAACGTGTACAAACCTCAATCAGAAAAAAGATCAGTGAGTCAGGCAGTCCGGACTAACATATTCAAGTGAACAACTCCTTTTTCCCTGCACTCTCTCTGCTACTGGGAGATGGAGGGGTCGGATGGCAGGTTAACAAGGGGGATGGAATTCTTTGTCATCCCCCCCTCAAATCACCAACTGTCCTTGTCCATCCAAAACTGGGAGAAGGAAGTAGGGAGAGGGAACTCTAACTGCAGCCAAGTTCAGTAAATCAAACTGAATTAATAAACCCATGTCAGCTAAAATCCAAATCCCTCTGTCATCCATAAATTAATTTAATTCATCGCTGCAAGGTGTTTCTGGTTCCCTGCTGACCATCAGTCAGCCTCCTCTGGAATAAAAAGGATTTCGAGGAAATCTTTCAGAATCCATGCATGCCAATTCTATCCTTTCAGTTTAGTCCCATTTGAATTCAGTCCAAGAAATTTTACACAATGTCATATAAGTTGTTAAATGGAATGTGATACCGCATCAAAATCAAAACTTACTTTAGTGTTGTAGAGCTGTGAAGAGTAGGATAATGCATAACAAAATGAAATCACATTAAGAGCAGCTTTTAAACTGAGAGCGGTTTCGCAGTGGGTTTCTAAATGCTAATCAGCCCAGACCACCGATCAAACGGCTGTCATTCACTGGAAATAAAGGAGTGGGTGGTGGAAGAACAGAGAAAAACAGCAGGCTATTGAAGTGCACCATTATGGAGCCTATGACATAAACATTACAGCCTCTTATAATGTTCTGTCACATGAGAAATTTCAAACTGGATGGATCTGTTTTCACACAGATTAGCTGTGGTCTCTGATTAGCCTCATCAGTTCTCAGCTCCATGCTATTGTAGCTGAGGATCAAACATACATCGAGTCAGACTCTGCGAGCACCTCTTAAATGCAATAATGTGTGACGTATGAACTGTTGTTAGCAAACGTAATTTCACACTCAGATTAAGCGTTAAAACATGCAATGATATGCTGAGAGTTATTTCCACATTAATTCTGTCATGTGGCTGTATGTTCTATAGGCTGATGGCCAGTGTGTCTGTATGTGTGCATGTGTGTGCGTTTGCATGCATATGCACTCATTTGCATATGTATTCATGTAGGTTTATGAGTTTGTAAGGATTGTATTTCTGTTTACTCATCAACCACTACTTGATATTTACCAACCTTGACAGTTCAATAATAAGGTGGGAGATTAACACCGGCCACCAGCCAAATGCTGGTAGAATATGAATGTGTTTGGTAGATTTCAGACACAAAAAATATGATTTACTTGAGTGGCTGATGAATTTTAATTTTTGTCTATTAGTAGCTGGGAGATGTTCACATTTTGAAGAGTAAGAGCCTAGACAAATGGGATTGCTGAAAACTTTCTTATAAATGCATATTTTATTTGGATGTTCTGACTAATAGCTTTATTACGGTTAATAAAAATGTATCAAATATGTGGGGTTACCACTGTGCTGCATATAACGATGTATAGAAAAAAGAGGGTCACAGTCAGGAGCAATACTATCCAGACAAGTCATGTCTGGCAGAAAATCACCACTGTAATGTTTCACCACTGATTTTTAATTAGCCATTTGTCAGAACAATTGTAGGTAGCTAGGTTGTGAAAAATCATGGGTACTGATTTACTGTACACTGTAAAAAAAAAAGAAAAGAAAGAAAGAAACATTTACAGACATTTACTGTAAATAAACAGCAATTTTTCATGATAAGAGAATATACCTGTAAAATACAGGGAACTCACCCTTTTCAAAAAATCTGATGTAAAAGTGCAGTAAGTCTGTCTGTTTAAATGATAAGAATCTTTAATTTTTATAACACAGTTGTACAGTTTTTTTAATTGGTTTGAATGTTAATTTATTTATAATTTACTTTAAGCGCAATATATTAAAAACAGTGTATAGCTTCCTCCAGTACAACCAGTTTTGTTTTTCTCTCTAGCTTTTCTCTCTAATAATCAAAAAGACCCCTCAGGTGAATACTTTGATCACTTATCTTCTGGAATAAAGCAGCAGGGCATCTGCGTCAAAACCCATTCATCAATTAACATTTACAGCTCTTGAAAACTTTTGTTTTGATGTGATAATGAGTGTTACAGTCTCACAGCAGTGTTAACACAACCACAGACCTTTTTTTTTCTTGTTTCACTGCTAGATCAGGAAATAACTGCTGAAAAGGTCTTCATATGTAAATGCAGTTGGAATAACACTGTGTTCTACCTCTTCATCACACCTACAGTGCCTTATGATATGCTGTTATAATAAATTATTCATGTCTGATGGCATTATTCCAAAAGCTAGTACTCTAAAAGCAATCTCATAATCAAACACACTACTTATGGCTAATAAGTGTTATTATGACTGATAGGAATAGTTGATTTTTAGACTGAAATTTTAATGAGATGTGGCATGTTTATACTGAAACATGCCACATCTGTATGTTGTTACCAGGTCAAAAACTTGTTAATTTGGATCATGTAATGCTCCTTATTTTAGAGCTAAAACTTGTTGGCCTCCCTGGCAAAGAGCACACTGCCATCTGGTCCTGATCCATTTTAGGGCAGTCTCAATTCTCACCTCAAAAAGATGTTATTCTTGGGACTCCAAGGTAATGAGGGCTGAGGACTGTGCACTTGTGCAATGAGAACATGGAATTTATCTCAGAGGACAACTATTGGGAGTCATGTTATCAAGTTGCATGCATATCCCACTTCTTCATCTCTTTAGACATGTCCAGATATGTTTTGGAGTCAACAGGTGGTGCACAGGAGTCAGTTTCAGGTTATTTTGATAATAAAAAATAAATCTCTATTTCACAAGATCACTTTAGGTCAAAGTTGTGTCAATCTTCCAATTACAAATATCAGATGCTCAACATACATGGGTATAAATAAAGGAAGCATTTGCGGAAGAATATATACTAAATAGAAACAGTACAAACTTTAATGTGACTTGAAATATTCAATAGGCACATTTTAGGGTTTGGGTATCAAGACAATTTATTATTATTACTATACAACACAGGATTGCACAATAAAATGAGAGTTGTAGTTCTTTCGTGCTACACATACATACAGCATATATACAGATTTAATTCAGTTCAGGGTGGAATATTATAAAATATAAAACAAAATAAAATAAAGCAATATATAAAATTATTTACATATATACATACACACGCGTTCACCCAGGAAATAATTTTCTATAATAATCAGCTAAAATCCAAAGTAATAAACCTGTCATAAAGTAATTTATGACAGGTTGAAAATAAACAGCAGTGGCAAGATGATGAGGATAATATGGTGGACATAATCACATAAAAAGTTTGCCATCTGGGAAACACTGTCCATCAACTGTGACTGTTTGTCCTTGTGCTTCCTTTTCCAATGCCTGTGAGTGAAGTTTTTAGCAATAAAGCCAAAAGCATACCAGATTAAAAGAGAAAAACAGCAAAGTTTGAAGGGGCTACCAGCCGCAGCATCTACGTGTGCCAAATCATTAATGCCTCCTAAATGTCTCACAAAGACATTCCTAGTGTCCTTTAAGGGTTAATAAGCGTGTTAAAAAACTGGATAATCCATTACTGTACAGCTTCTTTGCCAGTTCTTACCACATTCTCTTTCCTTATCACATGAATGCCAGCATGTTCCCTATGAAGAAAAAAGAAAGTCTCCCAAAGTTGAGTCAGAAGGCCAATGCAATTTTCATTTATATGTGCCTTTGTTGCAACCACATACATTCCCTCTAGTGCTCCAGTACCAGTCTCCGTATTAATAATGCAGTGTGAGGTTCAGGTTTTGGGAGAGAAAATCAATGAACATTTGTGTTACATGAAAGAGCATTCAATATTGTCAGCCTGTTGAATGACAAGGCTTTGGGGAAAAGACTTCAGCACAAGCATTTCACAACTTTAAGTGCATGAGGTTGCACTTTCTGTACTGTAGCTGGAGAAACATCACATTAAACACCATCTCTCCCAAGTACGTATATATATTATATATGAGAAGCGACTAAAGGGGAGTCAGGCGAGGTAGATTCTGTGTGATTAACCTTCATAGATTGTTACAATTATGCAAGATGAGGATACCATGAGTGTCTGTACTGTGCAAGACAGTGTTTGTGTGGCAGTTTTCCATCATCAATCCAGGTTCTCTGACTAGAAGAGAATGCTAGAGTTAAATAGACTGTAATTATATTGTGCTTTTGTACCTTAGCAGACAAAGCATCTCACAATTTTTCCTCTCATGCACCCATTCATACACTCTCACATACTGATGGTGGAGGAACTGCTGCTGGCCTGCTCTTTGGGGGCAACTTGGGGTTCAGTGTCTTGTTCAAAGACACTTTGACACATGCACAGGAGGAGCCAGGGATTGAACCGCCAACCCTGGGATTAATACCCAGGTAGAAACTCCATTTAACTTTGTTTCGGTATATATCTGGTCAACTTATTGCCACCCAACTAACTTTAAAACTCCACCAAGCACATAAAATAATTCTCAACTATTTGTCCCAAGTCTACACGTTACCCTGTGTGGCAGTCCCTCTGCAAGACCAGCTCGTATGTGTGTGAAAGCGACTGCAGTGTATTCTCAGAAATCGAAAGCCTGTGTAAAGCCAGACAAGCCCCATTAGGACAGATCAGGCCCTCTGGTAGGCACAGGTCTCTTTGTCATACTCACAAAAACTTGTCTCACAATAAAAGAGCGGATATTCAGCGGATATCCCACTGCCACAGAAAATACAAAATTGGGTGATATCATGCACTTTTCTTGTGACCGGAACAGGATAGTTCTCTGTGTTTGTGTGTCACGACAAAGGAAGGGGGAGGAAGGAACCGGTCTTTTGAGTGGAGTCTGGCAGCAGCAGAAAGTATAGAGTTAGTGGGGAGAAGAAATCCATTTATCTTGCTGGTGGTTGCAGGTGTCACTTTGGGCTTATACAGTGGTTACACTGGAAAAAAAAACCCGGTGTTGCCATCAGGAAAGTGTTTTGTATCTACAAAATGAAACTGCTATAGGTTACATCCATCTCTTGATACCAATGTGCTTAGCTTGAAAAAGGATATGAAAATTGAAAAAAAAAA